>JZKD02S2354544.1:170944-185716 GCA_000966675.3 Picea glauca | reverse complement strand
AAAAATACTATAATTTGTAATAATTTTATAAAGAGAAATGAAAAAGTGTTTTTCCTTAACATTTCAAATCTACAAAAATAAGTAATACACTTTTTCAAGCTTTCATTAAAAAAATTATTACTTTAAATCAACCTAACTTCAACATAATGAGTAAATAGTACAAATATATATATAAAAAAACCTATAAACTAAAGTAACAGTAAAACTTCCTAAAACATAATCATAAAATTGATACATAGAGATCAAAAGTGTCACCAACAAACTTGTGAGTTGTAAGCACTAAAGAAATCCCCATATTTCCCATGTTCTTAAAATAGCCACTTAGGTTCATGCTTATTATGTTGAAAACAATTTTATTTATTATTTATTTTTTCTTCATAACAGGTTGTTTTACTGGTGGGTCAAGAGGTAGTTAGATTCTCTCACCAACATTTAATTTTCCCTTAATATATAATATGTATTTAACTTTTTGAAAAAGTAAGAGCAAAACTAATTATAGTGATAGACAAAATCTTTAACTTTAATATTAACATAATTTCATGTTGACATTAAACCAACAATGCTAATAAACATGTTTAAAAAGAAACATCTTAAAAGTTTCTATCTGGATAATGAGTTTTGATAATTTTTTTATGAAACTATACAAGTTTAACCAACTCCACTTTACATTAGTTTTAGAAAACTCTTTTAAGATATCGCTTTTTTTAATAGAAGAAAAAAAATATTAATTTGAAACAAAATCTCAACACATAAATATGCCACTATAACAAGATAACATATTAGGTAAAAAACAATTATCACTAATTAAAGATGACATACAAAACATGGTACCAAAACTATCTATAATATTAACAATGAAATGAGGGAAAACACTATCATATCAACTTGAAAATTTACACTCCTAAACTAATATTTAAATTAACAAAACTTATAATTTATTCCAAACAAAAATCAATAACATTTTTAAATTACATAAATTTTTAATTTTTAATACAAATTTTCAAATTAACAAAAAAAATTTACTTTAATCAATACCTTCCTCCAAATAAAATTTGAAGTTAACTTTTTTGATATTGAAAAATCATAAACATAACTTATATAAAATTCTTCATTTTAAAAATCAAAATGTTTTATAACCAAAATTAATATTTATAAATATTAATTTCGAATCATAAATATTATTTATATAAAATATAATTCAAATCTAAAAAATAAACTCCCACTAATTTACCACTGTACCATGTCTGTTTGGAAAGCCTAAAAAGGGGAGAGTTAGGTTAAGTTGTTGAACAACTCCATACGAGTCTTCTCTCATATGTAAGGGTTTTTTTTTTTATAAAACTAAGATAATTTTTATTTTTTTTTAAATATTTTTGAATACCTAGTATCATATTATAGTCCACTCAATAATTCCGTTTAAATTTCCACTTTGAGACACTTAATAATTCCGTTTAAATTTCCACTTTGAGACTTGGTCAACAGCCTTTAAAAACAGCCCTGTTGCCGGCCGCAGGACAAAACATGGGCCGTCCGATCAGATCCCAACGGTTCAAAATAATCCGACAAGCACCGCACGATCAGGATCTACACGTCGCGATTCTCGCGACGGAATCCGTCAGATTTACGAAGAACATGCGACCGTCACTGTTCACGGTATCCCGCGGCGGCGACGCGGCACGCCCGCAGTAATGAGTTTTGGCGGCAATCTGACGGACCAGAATTCTCATGCGTGTTAAAAAAGGGTCCGTCAGATCTAACTTCGACGGCTAGAGTTGAACCAGGCCGGCCCGTTGGGAACTCCCTGGGAGGGGAAAACCGGGGAAAGATCATTCAATTATTCATGGTTTGTCTTTCTGCTTTTCTTCTCTTCAAAATCACCAAATTATGGCGAAGTTCCGCTAAATTCGGAGAAGAATTTAGTGGAAACCAGTGGGAAATCTGAGCTCCAACCGGATGAATAGTGGGTGGGGGTAGTGGGTAATTAAAGATAAGAGACACAGTATGTACGGTGGGATATGCAATTTTTATAAGCTCCTAAAGCTGCTCAGGGCCCCATGAGATAGTGGAGCTTAAAAAAGGCTGACCTCACCAAAGAAAAAGCTCCTAGTGCTTGCATAGCCTGCTTCTGATGCCTGAAAAGAGTCCGACTTGGATGAATTTGAAATATTTTTGGGGGAATTGAAAGGCCCATGTTCTGTAAACAAATGGGTGCTTAACTGTATTTTGGCTTTTTCTTCTCGTTGCCATGTTATTGAGCTTTTCACGGCTGTTTTGCAAGATAGTAGAATGATCCCCAAAATGGTTTTGAGTGGAAAAATCGTTACAGAAAGGGAGGAAGAGTAGGGGATTTTCTTTTATTGCAGGGATGAATGCTTTTTCAAGAGAGGAGTATCGGAGAAAACAGAGAGAATCATTAAGAGGGTTTTGCAGTCTGCGATTAACCAAACCAGCAGGTTGCGATGGCGAACCACATCAAAACTGCGCATTCCAAGTTAACAAGGACACCCAGTTCGCTTTTACGCTCGCCCACAATCAAATCCGGGATTGAGAGCTTCTCTTCCCTTGAGGAAGGTAATACCACTGAAGACTACTCGAAAACCACGAAATGGCCCAGGAGGGGATCGGATATGCAGATATACAACTGGAGAAAACCACGTGGTTTTAGGTTTCAGCTCCTGCTTCCGCCCCTGGTGGTGGTTTCGGTCCCTTGCATCTGGTATTACATGAGGCCAGTGCAAAACCGCAGCTGGGATTCGAATTTTGCATGGCACGATCTTGTTCTAGGTCTATTTTTCGATTCCTTCTCTGCCCTTGTTTTTGTTACTGCGGTCGTTATTTCATTGAAAATTGCTTTTCCTGATTTTAGGCTTGGGTTTAGGCTGCCTTCCATGAGGTTGGTCAGGGGCTCGAGCCTGGGCCAGAGTTGGGGTTGCCTGGCTGTTTCATGGGTGAAGCCATTGGGTGTATTTGCGTTCTTAGGTGATGAGAAATACAGGGGAAGAATCAAAGGAAATCCCTCTGTGACATGGACCATTGGCTCCAGGCCTAAGTGTGAAAAAAGCAACAAGATTGTGAGGGAAGGGGTTGAGGCGTACAGCAATGGGGATGTGTATGAGGGGGAGTTTTATCAGGGGAAATGCTCAGGAAGTGGTGTTTATTATTATTATGTCCATGGAAGATATGAGGGTGATTGGGTTGGTGGTAAGTATGATGGTCATGGTGTTGAGACTTGGGCTCGTGGTAGCCGTTACCGGGGCCAATACAGGGAGGGCCTGAGGCATGGCTATGGTGTGTATATATTTTACACAGGGGATATGTATGCAGGGGAATGGTCTAATGGGCAGAGCCACGGGTATGGTGTGCAGACTTGTGAAGATGGCAGTCGGTATGTTGGAGAGTTTAAATGTGGGGTTAAGCATGGACTTGGGTACTACCACTTCAGGTGTGTTTTTATGTTGCATAATGAATTCTTGTTGTAGAACTTTATCTTTTCTCTGTTTTGGGGATCGACTGGATTAGTTTTCCCAATGCCTTGTCTTGAATTTCTTGCATTAAGACGAAGTAGGATTACCATCAGCGTCATTCAAAGATCAAGAAAGTTTTAAGAAGACATGTTAAAATAGAGAACATGAATGGCATCTTCCTGAGTGAGTTCCCAAATGATGGTTGAAGAACTCTGTTAAGCATCACATTCACATGGAACAGTTCTTGTGCTATTTTCTTCAATGTGATATGAACGTTAGTCGCTATGGTTTGGGCTCACTTGTGTTAAATTCATGGTTTCAATGTATTTGACAGAGACAGTGTGTGCTATAGCCTTATTTTTTAGCTTTATAATCTGTCCTGTTCTCATTTGATCCTGGTTGACAAGTCAATGTTTCAGTGGATTTTGTTTTGTCACTGACCAAGTATATTGGTTTAAGAATCCACTCCACAAGAGCTGAAACTAACCAGATTCCTGTAGAGTGGGATGCTAAACTGGATGCTGGTCATCATGCCCCTGTTTTTTCTCAATTATTTGTTATTGATGCTTGTTGGTCTATAAATGATTATTTTAATTGTTTGGAAGGCACTGATAGATGTTTTATGTAATTGCCTGGTGCTAAAGTTGGAGCTGATAAATTTTGATCTACCCTAAAAGTATTAAAGAAAACTTGTTTGGATGCAGAAATGGAGATACCTATGCAGGGGAGTATTTTGCGGACAAAATGCATGGCTTCGGAGCTTATAGCTTTGCCAATGGGCATAGGTATGAAGGTGCATGGCATGAGGGGAAAAAGCAAGGTCTTGGAATGTATACATTTAGGAATAGTGAAACGCAATCTGGGCACTGGCATTGTGGTGTGCTACAGACTCCCAGCACTCATAATTTTCAATCAGGATTAACCAAGGGGGTGAGCCACGCGAAAGTCCTGCATGCAGTGCAGGTATAAAAATGTTTGCTCAAGATTAATACTAGCAAAATGCATGTCCGGTATTGTATGTGTGTGCTTGAATGTAATATGAGCTTTTTGGAATGCCTTGTATGTGTTTGTTTTCTATTGACATTTTTGAAGTAAAATGGATGATTGGTATTGTATGTGTGGGCTTGAATGTAATATGAGCTTTTTGGAATGCCTTGTATGTGTTTGTTTTCTAATGACATTTTTGAAGTAAAATGGATGATTTTTGGGGTTAAATTTCGGAGTAAGTTAACAAGTAGATAAACTTAACTTTTTCCCTAAATTCTTTCTCAAATTTCGTAGGAAATTTTTAAAATCTCTTAGGAAATTTTTAAGTTATGATTCTTTCTTGAATCTCGTAGGAAATTTTTAAGTTATGGTTGAACTTTGACCATGGAACATTGCCCCTTAAGGGTTTTGGCTATTTTATGATAGAACCACGTCATCGAATTTAAGGAAGAACTTTACCTTGCTGACAAAAAACTCATTGAAATGGTTGAGTTTGTCCGTGTTTTAAGTCGCTCCTTTAGTTTGTGTAGAAAAGAGATCTGTTTCTAACTGTTTAGGATTGCGGACATTAGAAATTGTCTAACTTGGGTTCTTGTTTTGTTCAGGAAGCAAGGCGTGCAGCAGCAAAAGCGTTTGAAGTGCCAAGAGTTGATGAAAGGGTCAACAAAGCTGTTGCAGCTGCCACCAAAGCAGCCACTGCAGCAAGAGTTGCAGCAGTGAAAGCTGTTCAAAAGAGAATGCATAGAGATGTTCCTCTCGTGGATGTCTGAATACTTGTCTTTTATGAACAACAAATGCCAACTGAATTTGCTAACATACTAAATTTCTTCTAGGAGATAGGAGTTCGGTTTGTTAACTTTGACGCAGCATACCTCCCCATAAACAAGAAAAAATGTCTGATGATTACTGGCATTTCCATAAGATGGGATAAAACCAGTTTTCATCTCTGGCAATTCAAGTGGTAGAGTGATCCATTCAGAAGTTTCTTTTCGCTGATACAGCTTTATCAGAGAAGTGACTTCAAGTGAATACTGGCGGCCTGTTTTGAGTTCTGTGATGAAACATGCACCCCTGAGGAATATTGTAGAGAATCCAAGTTTTCTATCAGGTGGTGTGTTCACATAGTGCTCCTGTACAGAGAAGTGGAGCTTGAATTAGTGGCTAGGCAAAAGCTTGCCACCTGCCAAACAATAGCCTTTGTTCAATGTAGAGGCTTTTTCAAATATGTAATCACTAGATGGTTTTAATATAAAAAATGGCATACCTTTTGTATAAATTTGAAAGCATCTCGATATGTTTGTGATTTCCTTATCAGTGATTATGTATTTACACATTGTAAACCTACTGCTATGAAGATAAGTTGTGTGTTTCTTGTTAATGATGGAAATAGTATATTAAATCTAACATATGAACTATAAGATGATTGATCGAAATATGTCAAGAATCAAGATACTGTGTATATTAACTTAATGTAGCTAATACAGCATCAAGTGTATATCAACAAGGCTAAACTTCGTTACATTGTGTTGTTGATGCCTGGTGGGGTGTCTCTACTATCTTGTGTAGAGGCTCTTTTATATCTTATAGATGTAGCAATGATTTAACAATTTGCCAATGTTACTGTCAAGTAGATGGATATAGAAATGCATCTTTGCAATGATTTAACAATTTGCCAATGTTACTGTTAAGTAGATAGAGAGAGAAATTACAGCGGTAAGAACCACAGTTTTCTGAGTGTCATCTAATAATACAATAAATAAATCTTCCTTCTTTGCAAAATGTTCTCTGAATAAACTCAGCAAAATCACATTGTTTAATCTATGCTGGAGTGTTATAAATTTCAGATCTTCTGCAAAATATTCCCTAATTAAACTAAGCAAAATCCCAGTGTTTAATCTTATGCTGGAGTGTTATACTTTTCTTTAAAAGAATATTTCAAAGTGACAATGAAAAAAAATGGTTCATTGAATTGGATGCAAAAGTGAATTCATGATTGCTTGAAAATGGGAAATTCCTACAGTGATTATGAAATGTAGCGTCTCTCTGGTCTGCTTTTATCTTTGCACTGTGAAGACCCGCTTAAGAAGAATAACAATGTTGATGAAGCTGACTACTATGTTTGTATATTTATTTTTCGCAATTGCCAGTTGCAAACCTCTCCAACTTCTTAGTGGTGACTGCTGCTTTTAGCACCCTTTGAATTACCACATAAAATGAAGACCTGTACTCCTGTCAATTTTGCTTTATAGTGGTGGTTATGAATTTGATGTGTTAGGTACTTGTGGAAGTCTACTTGAGTGATTTGGGGCCCTCTGCCATCATCAAATGTATGATTCCACCACACTGAACCCATGGCCAAAAGCTGCTGGGCCAGTTTAGTAATTCAATTTGGCCAATGATGGTTTCTAATGGTAATACATTCACTTATTATAATATATATAGCTAGATAGATGTAACCAACAATCAAACTGATATGGAAGTGAGCAGTTCATGTTGGTGACACCTTTCCTTTCGTTTCCTTTTTGAGCGAGAGAAGCTTTGCTTAAAGTCTCCTCATGCTTTTAAAGTTGAAGGGTGGGATTTAGATCATCTCTTGGGACCCTCTGATTTGAGAGCCCTTGTGGTCCATTCAAGATTTCAGAATGCACGTTTGAACATCGGTTTTAAAGTGAAAGGCTGTTTTTGAAGATGGTACTTGTCATTTGTCAAGATGTAGTATAAACGTTTTATTTTTTTTTCACTTTTTTCGATGAGTTTTGTTTAAAATTTAATCAGAAATTCAGAAGGATGGATGAATGGAGTTGCAGATTTCAGTGGTTGAAAATACATGTTATAGTTACAGGTGTCTTAGAGATGCCTTAAAAGTTTTTGAGGGTGCTAAATCTATTTATACATTAAAAATAAAATTTAAGCAATGTAAAATTGCAATTTGACCAATAATTGACTTACTGGATTCCGACGATAGTGACCAACAAAAGTTAAAAAAGTAAAACATTTAGACTACCCCAGTTGTAAACAGTTGTTCTGGAGAATGGGGAACACCATTTCTGATTCGTTCCAAGATCTTTGTGGAAATTATCCTGTGGTTTGAGGTGCGATGAGCTCCAATGCCAGCGGTGAAATAATTTTCAACCAATGAACACATGGAGTTACACTCGAGATTATTTTAAATTCAGAGTTCATAAAATTTTGAGGCTTGAACATATAAATATTCATTTTCCCGTTGTAATGATGTGATACATATTTTTATTCATTCAAGGCGAGAGGATATGAACAAATAAACCAAGTAGCAGAGTACAAAACAATAAGATTGGCTTCTGGAGAAGCATTTGGGCCAGAAGAGACCAATGACAGATTGCATGTGCTTAAAACAGGGTTTCAATTACTTTATCGGATGGATGGGATAGCAGAAAAAACAACAAAGTGTTTGGCAAAATAATTAAAAATTAATGAAGTTTTCCATTTTTAATAACTTGTGTAGTGTCATCTGTCCGTTAATGGAGTTTGAATCTGCCACTGTTAGTTGTACTTCCTACGGCCAAAAGTAAACTACTCTCTGTTTTGTTATTTGTGTGTATATTGTGATCCCAATGGGAATGTGGTGTTTGTTTCCATAATCTTAAAGCGAAGAATGGACTCAAGATCTCCCGCCATTTGCACTGAATTTAAGGTCTTGACTGATAGGTCGATCTCGTGACTTGGGAGAAAAACTTGGGGAACAAGCAATTAGAAAAAAATGGCTTCTCTGTCATAAAAAGGTGATTGAGAGAATTAGGTTGGTTGTCATATGTAAGAAGTGCGTAGTCAAGGCTCAGCCACATGTCTTACCTGTTCAAAATCAAAGTCAATTAAAACATTAAATGTTGATATCAACAATTAAATACGAAAGAAGTGCATGGTCACATGTCTTACTAGTTCAAATTCAATATCGATATCAATTAAAATATGAAAGGTATGTTTCCCAATATTTAATTTGTTTGTTTTTCTAATTTAAAACATTTCTGTTATATATATAATTTGTTTGTTTTTTAATAAAAACATTTTTGTTACATTAAAAAAATATATAATATTTTATAAGAAGCTACAAATACATTGGAAAAAGAACCATTTATTTTAAGCTATATAATATTTTATAAGAAGCTACAAATACATTGGAAAAATAACCATTTATTTTAAGCTGTTTCATGGTTCTAGACCATTTTATTTATGTAGTTAAATATGAGTTGAACCATTTATAAGAAGCTACAAAATACATTGGAAAAAGAACCATTTATTTTAAGCTGTCTCATGGTTCTAGACCATTTTATTTTATTTATGTAGTTAAATATGAGTTTTAACTTTTACTTGTGCAAAAATCAAAGTCTATTATTGAAATGGTATATCCATGTATTTGAATATGAGCTGTATTTCATATCATAATTGTTTAGTTTCATGTGAAGGGAAAACGTTGTTTAGTTTTGTTTGCTAAGTTGTAACGTATGGAGGAGGTCATATTTGTATTTTATATTTACTTTTAAGTTTTTAATTTAAACAATTTCATTATTAATGAAATTTTTTTGTTTTATGTGAAGGGAAAAACATTGTTTATAGAAATTTTTAGTTTTGTTTTTGGCTAAGTTGTCACATATGGAGGAGGTCATATTTGTATTTCATATTATTTATATTTATTTTTAAGTTTTTAATTTAAATCTTTACTTTAATATAGTTTTCATTATCTCATTGCTTATTTGCTAAATCACACATATTAGGTTTTAATTTATAATATTTTGGAAGAGTTTGATGTTTTAATTTATAATATTTTGGAAGTGATATACTCACTTATGTCATTATAAGTTAAAAAGGTAATTTTAATTGATTATACTTCGGGTATTTATTATGTAACAAATATGTAATGTAATTATTTTTTAATAAAATGGGTCTTGAAGTGGTGATGATAAAGGTTGTTAGTCTTTTGTGCCACATATACATGTTTTAAGAGACATGTTCGGCACGGGGATGATTGGTGGAATTTGATGCAAATGTGGTGGGCATTAGGTACTTCCCTAACGACAAAACTCTAAGTTTGGGTGGACGAAAAAAAGTGACGAATGGATGATAGTGTTCTTGATGCTATGGTGGCACAACAACATAAATGATGTGATCTTGGGTGAAGTGGGGTAGATCTACTATGTATGAGGTGATCAAAAAATAATCACACGTCCCATCCTCGTGAGCCTCCCACCAGATGTTGTATGTGATGAGTTGGTCAGGGATATTAAAAAATTATGACATCAACTTTTCATTTGGGAGGTGAGGAAACATTCCCATTTTAGGTATTGGTTTCTCAACAACCATGAAGCAGAGGATCAAGCATATATCCTTGTAGGATATACAATACTCAAAAAAGAGGAAAATGAGAAAATGAGAAAAATAAAAATAAAATCGTGACTTACTATTGAACTAGTTGATAACGATGAGGATAAAGGTCATTCTAACAATTATGCGAATGATAAAGGTCACTTTACACTAGTGGTCATTTAATAGAGTTTGATACCTCAAATTCATTAAGCAATTCTTCCAAAGTTGTTATTTTGGTTTCATTTAGTTTTCAACATTATTGACTATCTTGATGGTGTTCATAGGAGTCACGAGGAACACTTCTTCATTAGAGGGGGGAAATAGAGAGGCTGTTGGTAACCCTCGCTAAGGGAAATGGAATTGCAATCCACTTCTATTCACTCATGCATCTCTAATGCAAAAATATCCTCTATAGTGATGCTTTCTCTTGTCCGATATCAACCGTGTTGGTTGTGGAGTGATGCAGGAGCATCGTACAAAGCCAAAGCCAAAGCACGCGCCTAGACAAAGGAACAACTGGACGCACAGATGGGAAAAAGGAGCACGTTTTTATGAAAACGTTTTAAATTTTGAAATTTGAAGCATTAATGTAATAGCTAGGAAAATGCGTACTTACATTTATGTCTTGGAGATATGAACAGATCTGGACAGATTACTCTCATCTGTCGGATGTATTAAGCATTTAAGTCTGTTAATGTAAAGTAGGTAGATATGAATGTTAGATTAGACAGTTTTATAAGCATAGGAGGGAAAACAGATATAGACACCCTCACCCTTGTATCATTGTAACTTTATGATGATCATTCAGAATTCATAAGCTGTAGAGCTGTAGAAGAGAGTTGTAGAGAAGAACCCATGTACATGAGCACTTGAGTTAATATCTGAAGCTTTGAATCAATTTTCATGGTGTTGTGATGCTTACTGTTTATATTTGTTGAATGCTATGTTTACAGTTGCTTTGTTTCTCTGTTATGCATTTGTTTTAATGCTGTGTTATGTGTGATTTCATGGTGAGTGTATGAAGTCTGAGAGAGGAGAAGAATGAGTTTCAATTGTTTCTCTTCCTGAGAATTCCTGCAAGGAGTGCAGCGAACGTCCGCAAGGTGTGCGTTGACGAGGGTCTAAGTTTTATCTCAGAAAGCTCAGGAGAGATATCGTTGTTMTCATACCAACTGAAGTGCAGGTGAAGCACAGAGTCGTGCAAGGTGTGTGCAGGCCAGTTGAAGCCTTGGATTTTATAAATCYAGAAGGAAGGTTGAAGGACCATTGTTGCAAGGAGTGCACAAGGTTGGAGATCCAAATAACCAGAGGTTATTTGAAGGTTTTCCGCAAGGAGTGCGAGCAAAGATCATTTTGAAAGATTGAGTTTATAAGTGAAATCTTAGGAGGGATTTAACCTTTGAAGTGTTCAAAGGGAGACGGATGCCGAAATCGTATCATAGAAGTTAAGTTCAGGAGGGAAAACGCCGAGTCGTTTGGACAAAAGTCCTTGAGGAGTGCATCTGGTGGTCAGAATTCTCCGTGGAGAACTCGCGAAGTCGTGAGGACCGTTGGATCCAGAGGAGCTGTGAGGTGGTTAGGAGTTGGATGAATCCGCCACCCCGACATCAAGAATCAACGTGAACCGTTGATCGTGATCAGTTTGAGCCGTCAGATCATTTCGAAAATTCGGGATTTGTAAGTTCGAAGTGCAGACCAAAATCCTTGGTCACTCTAAAACCCGAATCGCGAAAGGGATAATCAAGTGTGAAATTTCGGTATTTCGGGGATCGACATACCGAAAATCTCGATGACAAGGAACCGGGACCTTAGCATTGAAAATCCCAAAGTCACGAAACGGGACGTGCCTTTGGTGTGAAACATCGGCATTTCGGCATATTGGGGTTCGACATTTCAGAAATCTCGATGACAAGGAGTCGGGGCGCTTTGCATTGAAAACTCCGAAGTCGCGAAACACGAAGTGTCATTAGAGTGAAATTTCGACATTTCGGCTTTCCGGGGTTCGAGAAGTAGAGACAAGTGATTTTTGGAACCGAGAGTTTCAAACCCCCAGTACACGAAATCCTGAAAAAGGGTTACTATTTCAGAATTCGAGAATTGGTGCGACAAGTGAGTTGGGATCGAGAATCACGAACTCCCAGTACGCGGAGTCCCAAAAGGCCATCGATCACGCATTCCAAGGGACGTTGAGCCCATTTCGGCATTTCGACATTTCGAAATTTGGGGAATCATAAGGAAAGAGGAAAGATTGTTGGGTCGTTCGCTCAAGTCCCGAAAAGCCGAATTTAGTGGCAACAGGTGGTGTTCGTTGGAGCGGTCAACCCTCATTGACAATTCACATTTCGGCATTTGTCAAGAGTTGTGAGATATATTGGGACTCTCCAACTCCCGAAACCCAAAGTCCTTTGTGGCTCAAACAAAGGGTTTGATTAACCCTTGGCGTGGTTTTAGTGAGGATCCTGTGCGGATCTCGGCCCAAGGGTAGGGGGTTTGCGTCAATGTGGTATCAGAGCTCAGAACAAATTCTTTCATTTCTGTAGCAGAGAGAAAAGAAAAAAATTTCAGCCATGCCACCAAGAAGAAGAGATAGACCAATGCCTGATCAAAAAATGGAAAGAGAAATGCATGAGTTACGTGCCAGACTTGATGCTATGGAGACAACACAGAGGCGCACAGTCGACGCTGGGGATATCAGCGGGGATGAAAGTGAAAATGAAGTTGGAAACGAAGGAGAAGAATTTGTAGTCGAAGATGCTGCAGATGAACGCCTATTCAGGGTTGTTGCAAGGATAGGTGTCAGAGCAAAAATGGACATTCCAGTGTACGAAGGAAACTTGGATGTTGAAGAACTTCTAGACTAGATTAGAGCTCTAGACAAATACTTCGACTATGAGGATGTCGAGGAAGATAAGAAAGTCAAACATGCCGTTACTAGACTTAAAGGGCATGCATCACTATGGTGGGATGAATTGTAGGCTGACAGATGCTGCAAGGGTAAGCAAAAAACCAAAAGCTGGGATAGAATGGTTGTAAAGATGAAAGCCAAATTTATACCCAAGGATTATCAAATCACTCTATTTCAGAGGATGCATAATTTGAGACAGAAGTTGATGTCAATGAAGGAATACACTGAAGAATTCTACAAGATAAACATTAGAGCAGGTCATCGGGAAAGCGATGATGAAAAGGTTTCCAGGTACATGAATGGTCTGTGACATGACATTCAAGATGAGATGGGCATGATGACCATTCGAAATGTGGAAGATGTTTATTAGATAGCTTTGAAAGCTGAAGAGAAGTTGAGTTGGAAGCAAGGTCAAAGAGGTCGAGGCAGAAGTCAAGCCAGAGGAAAAACAATTGCCCAAGACAGAACTCAGAAACCTAAAGAAGAGGGAAAGAAACCTCAAACTCAACCTGAGAGAGAAGGAAGCTCACAAGGAAGGCAGTACGCTGATAGAAATACTTTTCCTCGAGCTAGAGGAAGAGGTAGAGGTAGAGGTAGAGGAGGTGAAGTGAAATGCTTTATCTGTGGAAAAATCAGACATAAATCCTATGAGTGTCCAGATAAGAAGAAAGATGGAGGTGAAACTCACATTGTCGAATCTCAAGGACAGAATGTTGAGGCAAAAGACGCTGAGGGCGGAAGATCCTTAATGATGAGGAAAGTTCTCTTGAAGACGGAGAAGGAGGCAAAGAACCCAGCCCAAAGAAACAGTCTGTTTCGGACTGCTTGCAAAACTAAGGATAGGGTATGCAAGGTCATAGTGGACAACGGTAGCACATATAATCTCGTATTTATAGAGATGGTAGAAAAGCTGGAGCTGGAGACTGTTGTACATCCAAGCCCATACAAAGTTTTGTGGCTACAAAAAGGACATTAGGTAAATGTCACTAAACAATGTTTAGTTGAATTTAAAATAGGAGGATATAAAAATGAAATATTATGTGATGTCATTCCCATGGGTGTTTGTCATCTATTGCTGGGTAGACCATGGCAATATGACAAAAATGTAGTTCATGATGGGAGAAAGAACACGTACACCCTGGAGAAAAATGGTAGGACTCACATGTTGCTGCCAATTAAGGATAAAGAGGTGAAAAAATAAATGAGCAACACTGTACTTCTCATGAGTGGGAAGGAACTTCCTAATGAGGTTAAGAAGAAGGAAGACACACAATTTATTGTGGTCAGGAAGCCCATAATTTTTTTGACCAATACAAGGATAGATGATATACCAGAAGAAATCCAGGAGTTGCTGGGAGAGTTTGTTGATATAGTAGTGGACAAACTACCTTGTTCGTTGCCACCTATCAGAAGTATAAGTCATTATATCGATCTTATACCTAGAGCCAGCTTACCGAACAAAGCAACATATCGGTTGACACTGCAAGAAAATGAAGAAGTCAAGAAACATGTCCAAGACTTAATGGACAAAGGATTGATTCGAGAAAGCTTGAGTCCATGCGCTATTCTGACAGTGCTCAGCCCAAAGAAAGATGGAGGCTGGAGAATGTGTACAGACTCAAGGGCGATCAATAAGATTACCATCAGATACAAATTTCCATTGCCAAGAATGGATGACTTGATGGATTGCTTGAGTGGAGCAAGATTTTTTTCAAAGATTGATTTGAAAAGCGGATATCATCAAATTCGAATGAGAGAAGGTGATGAATGGAAGACATCATTCAAAACGAATGAGGGGCTGTATGAATGGCTTGTCGTGCCATTTGTCTTAACAAATGCGTCCAATACTTTCATGAGGTTGATGAACGAAGTCCTGAAGGATTTAATTGGGAAATTCGTCATTGTATATCTTGACGATATATTAATTTTCAGCAAGACAGAAGCAAAACACTTAAAGCATTTAATTGCAGTAATGAGGAGATTACAACAGGAGAAATTGCTGATTAATATGAAGAAATCATCATTTATGAGGACATAACTCATTTATTTGGGTTTTGTTATCTCTGCAAATGAACTGAA
>JZKD02S2354544.1:117526-146936 GCA_000966675.3 Picea glauca | reverse complement strand
TTTTTGTTGTATTAAAAACATAACTTCAAACTTTGAAAATTATTAATTAACAAATTCATAAAATTTAAATTTCTACACTATTCAAACTTACTAAAACGTTTATGATAAATCTCACAATCCAAAATGGTGCAAAACCATTATGGAATCATTCCAAGATGGTTTAAAGTTTTTGAAGCTGGTGCAAAACCATTCTTGAATTATTCCAAGATCCTTGGAGAGTGGAAATTATCCCAAATATACTTATACACACTTAATTAATAATGGTTTTGATATTTGTGGTTTAATTAATTTATAATTACAATCCCAACGATATTATGGTTTTCACACATAATAATATAAAATATTTTGAAATTATTCTCACTTATATTCTATTTTTACATCTTGTTACTCAAAATGTTATAGCATTGAGGTAAATATTGAAAATAGGAAACTCATGTTTTTTTTTTTACTTTAAAACTTTGATATATGGGAATATTAAACATTTTCTATTTGATTCTACATTTGGTTTGATATGGGTTGAGAGTGGTACATTTTTCCACTAACTTTTCAAGGGATTGTATTTTGATATTAAATTATTAGTATGATGTGGTGTTTTTAAGTTTGTCAGATATATTGTTGATAAAATTTATTATAATTTAGTGATTAATTAGTATTAATGATAATGATTATTGGTTGTTATTTGTGAATATATATTGATTTATCTTTATTATTAAAAATACCATGTCATCTAAAATGACCCACTAATACTATATAAGGGGGTAGATTTTCAATTTTTCCAAATGTTTTTGGGTTTTGGGCCATTAACATTTTGATCTAGGCCAAATCAAGTCTTTTGGTATGTACACTGCTAATATGAGGTACAAACTTATACTTGTTTCCGAGGCTTAAGATGGATGTTGGTGGTGGACAAAAATAAAAAATCTAGACGGTCAAGGCATTTAAAAATACAAGGATCTTCCTTTGGCTAGCAATAAGGAATAAGTCTTTGACCTAGGAATTTATGCAAAAGAGGTGTAGGTAGGAACGAGATATTTGCGTTCAGTGTAGAAAATACGCAACACCATTTCTCATTTGTGTATTTATTGTCCCTTTTCTCAACAATTCTAAAATGATGTAGATAATGGACATGTTTCTCAAATGTGTGGGTTGGGAATTCTATGGAGCTTTGTCTAAGGAACCAATTTCTTAGAAAGGTTATGAAATAATTAAGAGTAATCCTAGTCTAATCTTGTGCGTCATTTGGTTGGCCCATAAGGTTCGAATTTTTGAAGATAAGAATGTGCCTACTTTTCAAGTTTTTTCACAAGTTTGTGCATTATTTCTAGGGTGCAGAATGAATATAAAAGAGAAACCTCCAAGACATGTGAGAGAGATCCTAATTGATAAATCACTATAATGGAGTTTCTTTGATGGAGCGAATTAAAGTCCTGATAAGTACAATAGTACTAGTGGATTGATTTTTATTTTTAATAATCATTATATAAAATTTAAATCTAACTTAAATACAGGTTGTAACAATTATATAGAGATTATGAGTTTAAAATTGCATTTAAAAGTTGCTTTGAAAAAAATATAATAATTTCAAGTTTTTGATGATTAATCCTTCATCATTGATGATTAATAATTTTTTTAAAATTAATACACACTTTTCTATTATGCATAACTAAAAAAAATATAAAACAACCAAATGAATACAATAAAAATGAAACCCTTAACATCATAAATAATTGGTTTATTTCCAATATGTAATGATGACATGATCCTTTCAAGACCCTTTCTCTTTCATTTGATATTTTTGGAAAAATGATTGGCAGTAGAGTAGAGGATGGAAGACCTACCCTCTCTCAAAGTCTCCTTTCTCTTCCATTTGATATTTTTGAAAAAGTCAATGGTACCATTTGATATTTTTGGAAAAGTTAATGGCAGTAGAGGATTGGAGACCTACCCTCTCTCAAAGTTTCACATTGTTGAACCTATCAAATTGCAAAACCCTCCAAATCTCACCAAACCTACCATGGTAGGTGTCTCCGCTCCCATAAAGCTGGAAATGCATAGTCTCACCCCTTCAAAATCATAAATTCATGTCGTTGAATATACACACTATGCATTTAATTCATATTGAATATACACACTATGCAATTAATTTGTATTTGGTAGGGAGGTATCATCCACAATGAAATAGCCCACATGGTATATTTTTTTAACCACCACGTTTATGTGGATTTGCTATATGAAATAATAATATAATAATAATAAAATATTTTATAAGTTATATAGTATAGTGGATTTATACTAATTTTTTTTTCTAGATTATAAAGTTTGGAGAAAACTTTCAAGTATTTATTTTCGTTTTGAGAATGATATTCAAGGTAAATTCTAGAATTTTCAGGGTACAAGGTCAATCAACAACAATATTCAAAACCATCACAACATTAGTTATGAGCTCAACATGTTACTTGCGGGAACTGAACCCTGGATAGGTATGATAGCAATGATTCCTCTCAACCATCCAAACTAAATCCAATTGACTAGAGTTAGACCAATTTATTTTAAATTGACACATATTTGTAAAAAAAGATGGAAATCTCTATTCATTTAGACATGAAATTTGTGATGTAGTTTGTTGACAATATTTTTTTTCTTGTTGAATAGTTGGGATTATAATTCCCTCTATAAACAAAACATATTAACATAAACTATTGTTTATTATTTCTATTTTATTGAATTCAAGATTTTCACTGATTGTTTTGTTGGTTGAGATAATTTTAAAAATATGTAGAATGTTGTGGATATTTTATTAGATAATTTATCAGAATATATATTAAAATTTGTTGGTTGAGATAATTTTAAAAATATGTAGAATGTTGTGGATATTTTATTAGATAATTTATCAGAATATATATTAAAATGTTAGTACAAAATTAATGAATTAATATTTAGTTGTTTGTGATTAATATGTAATATTATAAACATATCACATTTGATATGAAAACGAACTAAGAAAAATAAGAAAAAATTGTAATAGTAAAATGAGTACACTTTCAACACTAAGAACACAATATTTAATGTGTGAAACCCAAACAAAAAAACCATGATTGTTATTTTCTTTTTTCTTCTCAGATTTACAATACAAGATTCAAAAAAGATCAATTCATTATGGAATACAATATATAAGTTTCCTTGTGATAAGTTGCTACATGATTTACTTCTTTCCTTATTCAATTATGACATCACACTCCTTTGTTATGCTCAATTACGAACAGCTAAATCAAGACAATAAAAATAAAAGAGCTTTTCTTTACACAATTTTTACAATGTATTGATAACCATTAGGGTTAGGGCCAATGTTTTTGCATACCCCAACTATTATGACATCACACTCCTTTGTTATGCTCAATTATGAACAACTAAATCAAGACAATAAGAATGAAAGGGCTTTTCTTTGCACAGTTTTTACAATGTATTGATAACCATTAAGATTAGGACCAATGTTTTTGCATACCCCAATTCTCTACTAAAGTATAAGTTTTGGAATCTATAAAATATTCTTAAAAATCCACATCTGTACATAATGGAATCCAATATAGTATCCACTCGATACTTAACTGGTCAAATCATATGCCAAATTATTGGAAATATAACTCCCTCGTATAAATCCATATCGAGGTGCTCTTTGAATCACTGAAAACTCTTGATTAATAGGAAAATGTCAAGAAGATGAACTATGTTCATAAAGTTTTAACCCTCGAAAAATTCAATTAATGCTCAAATAAGATTTAGAAGTTTCAAGATTGATTATGGATAAAGAGGGTTCATACCTTACTCACAATTAAAGAAAAGGTAATATTTCAATGCACATAAAGCACGCAACATTGTATATCCATAATAAAAATAAAATTAATAAAAATAAAAATAATGATTAATGGATAATTACAAAGAATGAATATCTTGAAATTATAGTTCTTAAGTGGTTGGTCACATGGAAAAAAACATGACCTTTAGGTAACTCAAGTAATAATAATTTATTAGGATGATTACATGTCCCCTTCTTGATTTGTCCTTTAAGCATGTCAAAGATGACATTTATTAAGGATTCTTTCATTCTCTAAATGTTGATGGACTGGACTTATAATTTGTCTATCTTATGGCCCATCCTATATCCGCATTTATACATTTTTGCCTCTAAGATAAGATCTTCATAAAAAACATTAAGACTTTTTGGTGATCAATGTGGACATTATGACTTATGTTGGACATTATGACTTAGGTTTATTTAGTTATATATTATTTGCTTAATTTCAATATTGAATGTCATGTGCTTAACCTTAAAGTGATTTTTATGATGTTTATATGATTTGCATATGTGAACTAATGTGGTATATAAATGATAATAGTGTAGGAATTTTATCCACAATACAAATATGACTTCTTCACTTATGATCCCAAACCACCTTGATGAATGTTATCGGGCTAATTGTTAAGTGCAAACACAAATCAATTCTCCTAGCTTCACTACGAAACTAGAAAAAAACAAGACAATGCACTACTCTTTCTTTAGATTTCAATTATCAAATGAGAAATAGATCTAGGGCATACCTTTTAAATATCGAAGATCCAACTTTGTCAATGCAATCCAAGCTTCGTCATAAGGCTTATGGAGAAATATATGCAAAGGAACACGAACCAACGAAGACAAGAATAACAAAGCCTACTTGATATGAAACTATGTACGTGATCAAGGAATCATACAATATGAACAAATAACATTCATATAGGAAATAAAAGTATATCTGTATTAAAGAATGTGGAAGAAAGATACAACCATATGCCTTGATGTTGTCAGGTTCCTTCCAACAGTTCCTTGCTTTCCACACACTTCTTGCTCCACGTATTCTGTGACGATAGATTTGAAAGTCACTCACAATCTATCTTGACAAATAAAAGCTCAAAGCCAACATACAATCTCCAAAAAATCCAAGCTACAAAACAACTAACTTTCCAACCCAATCAAGCTAACTTTATCCACGAGAGCTCCTCTCCTTTTATAAGCTGAAGAAGATAAGGTGAGGAGGTTAGGATGATCCCACTAAATCATGAAAATGAGTAAGATCCAAACCGTCCAGAGGCCACCTCATCATAGAATCTTCTCCTTCTAGAAGCATCGAGAAGATGCTCGTTTTTCCCATGTACAAAAATCATCGCACCTTAGCCATAGGGCAGCCTGCGGAGATGTCGTAGACCAGTTTCGGGGTAGAGGGAAACGATAAAGCATCGTCACACCCTACGTATAGTTCAGATTGCAGAAATCTTCCTTAATAGGGTTTTTACAAAGGAAAATACAACTTCTTCTCTCAGGCAAAGTTCTTCTCCCTTCTTTCTTCAAGAATTTGGTTCACTGATCCCTCTGAAGACAACATATAGGTTTACATCATTAACAACCATAGGGATGAAAAAAATAATGTGTAACTGAGAGAACCCCAAAGTATTAAGTTAGAACAGAGTGATAGATGAAATACTTTGTCGAGTGTGTGTAGGGAACAAGGAACAGTCGGTCAGAAACCTGCCAACAAACAAGGAAATACAATAATATATCATCACTGAGGTAGACATTCCCATACTCAGAATACAAATGACTCCAAGCATAAATGTCGACATGAAAAGATCCATGTCAAGTAATATAGGTCATGGCCACCAAACATAACTGTGGATCCATGCCATTATGACTCAAATCTGAACATAGCCACCAAAAATACATTGTGGATCTATGCAACAATACAATCTGAATATACTCCAACACAACCTGAATCTGTCAAAAAAGATTCAGGGTCTTCATCTACACCACTCTATAGTACAAATCTAACCATGTGAATACATGTGCTGAAGTCAAACATGGTAGAAACCACTTGATTACTGGTCATTAGTGAATACCGTTAACAAGTGCGAGGGAAATCACCATTAATGTCAATGACTTCCAAGGTACTCTAGTACAATCCAACAAATGTGAATTAATGAGCTGAAGTCGAACACTCGGCGGAATCTCCCGATCAGGGTCAATAATGAAAACCCACTATCGAATGCGAGGAAACCTACCATTGAGGCATGCATGTTCTAAGGTATCAATTAGTTTCTAAGTCTAATTCCTGGATAATGAGTTGAAGTCGACAGGAAAAGACTCATCACAGGAGGGCCTTAATGTATCCCCCATCAATGAAACGAAATGGGTAAAAGGATTTGAGGTAGATCATAGTGACAAGTGATTCAAAACTGACTCAGGGATGGCCAACGCAATAGAAGGCTTAAGGACTCTAGAAATGGCCGACGCAATAGAAGGCTTTCCGAGTTGAACTCCTCTTTGACAATATTGACGACACGACAACTGTCTTGGAAACACTGACTCAACAACAAGGATCACATACCAATTTGTAATCTTATAAGGGAGTATGATCAAGAGACAAGGGGATTTTCCAACCTAGACACAAAGCGAGTGAAAGGGTGTCATGTTCAAAAGTGACTCTTCCATAGAATACAGGTTTAAATACATTTATTTCCCAATTTCCCCCCCACCATTTCTGGCGAGTAACTTTTTATTTTTACACAAGCTTGAGGAGGATAACATGTGCTTGAAAATGTAAGCTCATCCTTCGAAGTATGTTTAACGAACCCTAAGAAGGAGTGGTTCAATCCCATTGAAAAACCCCTGAGTTTTATTTCCTTGGACTCATTAAACAAACATTGAAAGACCCATATGGGTCTTTCGATGTTTGTTTAACGAGTCCAAGGAAATAAAACTCAGGGGTTTTTCCATTTTAGAGAGTCTGAAAAACAAATAAAGAGAACTCCATCAGGTTCTTTTTCATAAATTAATCTGGCGAGACCGAGAAAGTGATAACCTACCGCTCATAAGATGTTTTCTTCAAATATTTTAACAAGCGTGAAAATAACAAGGTCGCTCGACAATATTGTCATGTTTAGAGAGTCTGAAAAGAGCTTAAAGGGAACTCCAGGGGTTCCTTTTTCATATAACCTTTACGAGTCCGAAAAAGTGATAAAAGTTTACTCGGTTACATTCTCAGGTATTTACGAGCATGCGAGAGAACAAATACTAATCTCATGATTGTTTTTATTTCTATGCAATCTTAAAATAAAACAAAACTATGCTTGGGATAGATTTTATTTTTTACACAAGCTTAAAACTATGCTTGGACTTAGTTTCATTTTTTACACAAGCTTGAACCAGAGAAAACTATGCTTGAGGTAGGTGGTTTCATTTTTACACAAGCTTGAACCAGATAAAACTATGCTTGTGACTTCCCAATGCAAAATCCAGAGATGGTTGGTACTTAGCCCCCAGCTTAAGAAGCTAGCGGCTTAACTTCAGCATGAAGTCCAGAGGCTGGAATCAAATGCCCCCCAAGCTTCATTTTGTCCAACTGCAAAGGTGAATGAAATGAAGCTTCAAATACTAGACAAAGGACTTGACTCAAATAGAGAGGGGGGGAAATCTATTTCATTTTTTAACGAGCTTGACACATGAATAGGAACTATGCTTGAGAATCTAGGTTCAATCCCCATACCTCTGTTTCATTTTTTAATGAGCTTGACATAGAAACATGAACTATGCTCGTAACCTCTATTTCATTTTTTAACGAGGTTTCCATAGAGACGCAAAAAGTATCCTCGTAACTGGTTTCATTTTTTATGAGCTTGAAATCATAAAACCATGCTCAAAGCTAGATTCATTTTTTAATGAGCTTGAAATCATAAAACCATGCTCAAATCTGCGTTCATTTTTTAATGAGATTGAAATCATAAAACCATGCTCAAAGCTGGTTTCATTTTTTAATGAGTCTGAAATCATAAAACCATGCTCAAAGCTCTCGTCTTGATCACGGCTTCCAAGAGGAAAGTGCTTTGGAAGGACACCATGTCAAGGGAAGAAACTCAGTCATGGTCTCCAAGAGATATTCACTTGATGGAAGGAACACACTCTTGAAGGAACACATGTCGAGGGCCGCGATAGGGGTAAGGAGGTCAGGCTCCAATAGCCCTACCGAAGAGATCACCATGTCAACTACTGGATCCAAGCCATAAGAGATTGAGCTTACAATGAGAGGCTCATCTGCATCAGTAGTTGAAGGCATGGGAGACAACACCACATAATTGACCTGTGGCAGGGGTGATACCATCTGCATATAATAACCATTTAGGGAGGTCATTGATTTGATGGTCAAGTCAGGGCCAATGAATGAAAGTTGATCAATAGTCACAATTCTTCCATCGTGAGGGAAAGATATCGCACGAAAAAGAGTTGACACAATAGCTTTCATGGCATATACGTAATCTCTCCCAAGGAGTAAATCGAAATCCAAGGGGTCTTGGACTACCATAACATCAATAAAGACAACTTTCCCTCCCAAAGTTACGAGAAACTGAGGAAGGACTCCTAAAGGGTGACTGGTTCTTCTGTTAAAATCTAACAGAGTTTGGTTAACCAACACAAGCTGAGGATAACCCAAATCTTTCCAAGTAATAGAGGAAAAAATACTAAGGGATGAACCTTCATCTATCAGTGTATGAGGAACGTCCTGACCACAAACCTGTACTGTAATCTTGAAAGGAATGTGAGAGGGAAGACAAGGTCCATTTAGAACACCCCAATAAAAAAGGATGGCCTCATTACTTGGAGGGGGTTCCACGGGAGAAGGAGGAATTGCCCCCAACACAGTAGATTTTGTATCAACGAGAAAAATGTGAGCAATATCGGGTTTACTCTCTAGCGAGAGAGTAGGATCGATCAATGACAAGATCGAATCGATCACTTGAGTTGCATTCTCCAAAGGGAGACTAGGGTCGACAGGTGGAAATAGATCGACCATTGGGATTTCACTCTCTATCGGGAGAGTGGGTTCGACCGAGGATGCATTCAGATCGACGACTTGGTCAACTAGTTCAACGAAGGACGTGAACAAATTGACCACATGATCAACCAGACTAATCGACGAAGGGACCAGATTGATCATACTGTCAACTACAGGGGGGTTAGGAGAAAGCTTATGGTAAGAAGATCGAAGTTGAGGCTATGAAACAGTCATGCCTTCCAACAATTTCAAGGCTTCATCCATACGAGGGAAAAGGTGAGTTAGATGACTCCCTTTGCATAACATACACATGAACTTGACTCTATTTTTCTTCTTCCCAACAATATCTTGACTAGTTGATGGGAGGTCATCATCCTGTTGTTCAGAGGTTGACGACATGGGTTGATGAGGACGTGTAGACCATGCTTCTATAACCTTGGATAGACCAGGGAAATCCTTAAGAAGATGGCTACCCTTACAAAGCCTGCAAGGGAACTTGGGATTATGGGTTATTTGGGTGATCTTGGCATCATCAACACTCCCAGCACGATCAACGGTAACTAGTTTCTTTCCAACATGTCCGACAACGGTTGGAAGTTTGGACCCTTGTTTATTTTTCTTCTTCTTCTTATCCACCAAGTTACTAGCTTTAGAGATTTCACTCAGTGAAGAAGATGAAATGGAAGAAGACCTTGCAAGTGAAGAAGGTGAAGAAGGTGAAGGATCAACATGAGGTTGATGTTCTTGGGGGCAAGTGCTTACAAGCGAAGCACTTACTGCATTCGGGATTACCTGAGTGGAAAACAACCACATCAAAAATCCAATCGTGAGGCCTCGAAGGCTCAAAGTAGCGATGTGAGGAGGACCATTGTTTCCGTAAGAAGGAACAAAAAAGGTTCCCTTGGAGCAGGGGTTCCTTCATTAGTCGTTTCAGGAACTGACACCATTAAATAAATATCCAACCTAGAGTCTGCTAGGGAAAACAAACAACACACGCTAAAACTCTAGGAAGCAAACAAGCAAACAAAACCTTCTTACAATGAACACACTAGTTGGTGATGAAATCCAACATCACGAGGACAATGCAAAAATGGGATGAGATAGAGCGGGTGGAAAATTTATGTTGACAACCTGCTTAACGGACTTATGCCTTGGTGCGAGATCCCACACATAAACGTGGGTATACCCTCCAAGGAGCCTGAGTGAGTTTGGTCAACGTCGATTCCAGGTACTGTGAAGACTTGCCCGTCCACAGTCACCTTGTGTAAAGACCCTATAGAGATAGGCCATTGAGGTTACCAATTACTCTAGTGATGCCTGGGGTAACAATTGACAGTCCGTTCCATGTGCAAAGGCAGGGTATCTAAGCCCGAAATCAACTCGAGAAGCTCCCACACATAAATGTGGGTATACTCTCAAGTGACCCCCAATAATACGCACAATCTCTACACCAAGACCAACGAAGCAAGGTGAGTAACTCTTCCAGTCTTAATGCGACCTCGTGATTGACCCTTGTGTTAGAAGGGATTCCCAAAAAAAAATGTAATAAGTGGGTTTAAACTCTCCCTATCACATGATACTATGTTTGTTTGCAGCTTTGGAAAGTTATCTTTCACACCTATTCCAAAGCCCTACAACTAATCTAATGTAGTTTTGCTACCATAAAATATAAAAATGTCTAAACAATTTTTATAAGCGATTTATTTTTAAGGTTGTTGTTACTCAAGAGGAAAATGGCATGGACTAAATGCTGTTTTGACCGACTCTAAACAATGCAAAGAAATGAGAATGCAAATATTTCACTTCGATGAAAGCTATATTACGAGAAGGAGAAAACGTTTATCATTCCCATATGCACAATGTCCCAACATTTTATTAAACTCATCAATATCAAGATTCTCAAGAAATTGGCAAAATAAATTGTACACCAATACACGATTCAAGACCAAAAACGCCAAAAATCATGCAATTTCGCTACTTCAAATGCAAATATGCCCCCAATCTAATATAAAGCAAGAAATTAAAATTTTTTGTTTCAAAGATAGCTAAAAGAAATAGAAAATCACTTCAAAACAAATGCAACCCAAACAAAATTTCTCTTTTAGCATGAGTTATTCAGAAAAAAAAAACTGTTCTTTTCACTAAACAATTCTAAAGAAAAACAAAGCTTTGTAACCGAAAGACACTCAAACCAAGAGATAAAATCTTTCAAAAGAAAAAAAGCTAAAACAAAGAAAAGATGGCTAAAAGCAGATTCAAAGCTGTCAATCAGGCTGTAAATAGACCCAACAAATCACCCCAAACACTTATCACATATCTGGGTAAGGAAAAACCACCAAAAGATAAAAATTTCCCAAATTGTCGCAGGCTGTAAGACCAATACAGAGCGACGATCCTGGGTCGCCGCAGGCTAGAGAAAAAATGCAGTGCGACGTCGCCGCATTGTGTCAAAAAGGTGGGATGCGTCGATCCTGGATCGCGCACTGTCCCTCAAAGCAGGGTGCAATGATCAAAGGAAAAAGTGGAAAAAATAAAAAGCATCAAGGTTTTTCCAGTGAAATTTAACAGTCAGAGAGTCAAGCTGGATCTCCAAGTGACTCAGAAAACAAAACCCAAGCAACCAAAGTAAGATAGTAAGACAAACTAGGAAAACAATCCGTTCCCCAATTTGGTCGCCAATTTTGTTATCAGACTAATTGTTAAGTGCGGACACAAATCAATCCCCCTAGATTCACTATGAAACTAGAACAAAACAAGACAATGTACTACTCTTTCCTTAGATTTCAATTATCAAATGAGAAATGGATCTAGGATATACCTTTTAAATATCGAAGATCCAACTTCGTCAATGCAATCCAAGCTTCATTCTAAGGCTTATGGAGAAATATATGCGAAGGAACACAAGCCAACGAAGACAAGAATAACAAATCCTACTTGATATGAAACTAGGTACGTGATCAAGGAATCATACAATATGAACAAATAACATTCATATAGGAAAGAAAAATATATCTGTATTAAAGAATGTGTAAGAAAGATATAACCAGATGCCTTGATGTTGTCAGGTTTCTTCCAATAGTTCCTTGCTTCCCACACACTTCTTGCTCCACTTATTCTGTGACTATAGATTTGAAATTCACTCACAATATATCTTGACAAAGCAAAGCTCAAAGCCAACATACAATCTCCAAAAACTCCAAGCTACAAAACAACTAACTTTCCAACCCAATCAAGCTAACTTTCTCCATGAGAGATCCTCTCCTTTTATAAGCTGAAGAGGATAAGGTGAGGAGGTTAGGATGATCCCACTAAATCATGAAAGTGAGTAAGATCCAAACCGTTCGAAGGCCACCTCACCATAGAAGCTTCTCCTTCTAGAAGCATCGAGAAGATGCTCGTTTTTACCACGTATGAAAATCATTGCACCCTAGCCATAGGACAACCCACAGAGATGTCACAAACCAGTTTTGGGGCAGAGGGCGACGATCAGGCATTGCCACACCCTGTGTATAGTGCAGCCTGTGACGATCTTCCTTAATAGGGTTTTTACAAAGGAAAATACAACTTCTTCTCTCAGGCAAAGTTCTTCTCCCTTCTTTCTTCAAGAATTTGGGCCACTGATCCCTCTGAAGACAACAAATAGGTTTACATCATTAACGGTCATAGGGATGACGAAAATAATGTGTAACAATGAATGATTGATGATTTTGAGGGATATTTTCCCTTCACCATCTTCAAGGTTGTTAGCATTTAGAGGAAACCATTATGAACTCAAGTAATTCAATTCCTTTATTATCTAGATGATTCAAATTGACTAGGATGAAAATCAATCCTTTGGAAAAACATCCATAAAACTAGGAAGTTATGGGACAACCCCCACTAATCAAGGGATTGGATCGAGAATTTAGATAGGAGTCCTTTCAAGTATAAATAGAGGAATAACAAATATGATAGGTAGCTAGTATTGTTATTTCATTTCATTACTATTGTTTAAGATAATTCAAATTGTACTAGGAAGACAAATTTTTGCCCTGATGTTTTATGGCACTTCATGAATAAATAAGACATAATTTTGTTTCATTTCCGAGTGTTGAGTGTCTCCAAGGGTTCCATAAATTTCCTTAGGTAGGGCCACTCAAGGAGAGGAATAGGAACCCCTATGATAATTTTATTTCTCGTCTTTCATTTCTGTTTTGAAAGTAGATAGACTTATGCAGAAAACAAAGTACTAACTTAATTAATGTATTTTCCAATAATTCTGATTATTTGTTGCATTTATTAACAACATTTCCCTTTCTTTAATTCATGCATTTCTTTTACTTCTTTTACTTTACAATATTCAACACTTTGGAGTACATCCTATAGATATAGTATATGGTTTCATAAGTTGCAAGGATTGACTAATTTAGCAACAACATAGGACCATATATTATTGATTGATTGGACTCATTCAAATTACTCTTCATCCAAGAGGTAGTGACCCTAGAACTTCAACTTCTTTCTACTTATTGTTGGGGGAGATAGGAGTGAAATTCATGAACCCATTTGTTTGAAAAGTAATTGAGAATGCACTATTAGAGTTGAGCATTTGCATTGTTTCAGTTTTCATTAGGATTAGTGGTTCATATTTGATCTTTGCAGTTGCATACACAATGCACAACACCTCATAAATTTGCACAAATCCATGGGTTGATAATTAAAGTGAATTTGAGGGATTTAGTATACATATTGTTGCAATTCCTTGGCCCACGACTTTTTGGCACTGTTTCTAATGAGGATGCTAAAATTGTAGTAGGAATAATCTAAAATTTCTGAAAAAACAACAATATATAGTTGGTTTGCATGCATAGACTTAGAGATAGATATGGAATATTTCTACCACGACGTAGATGAAATAGGTACTAATGAACAAGTACAACAACAAGAGAATTGTGAGGATATTTTTCTATAATACATCCAACAAAGATTGAATAAATTTCCAAGCAACTTAAAGAAGGAGCAAGGATTTTCATAAATCCTTTCTCTGACTTTGTGAATTATTTTTCTAACAAGTGCTTCATGGCAGCGTAGTTCCTACCGGGTTGAATTGGGAATAAATGCATAGGGATGGGGAAAAAGTAGTGGAGGCATATGGAAACTGCAACGAACATGTGAAAAGCATCATGAAGCACAGGTGGTATCTATGCAGTAAATGACACGTGGCCTCTAGAGTCCCATTTACTTTTTGAAACTATATAATCCATTTTTCTATGTTAAAATTTATATGTATACTAGGAGAAAAAGATAATTCAAATTAAATAAACACAATTTATTGACATTCAACATAGTTGAGGATAAAGATTTATGAGCACATAAATATAAAAGGAGATTAAAAATAGTTTTATTTGAAATATATCAAAAAATAATATTGTCTGTTACATATTCCTGGAAATTTAAATGAGTTTGTCATATAGACTGGGATTGGGGCTCCTACGGACCATAAGAGAAATATGTACAAGAAATAGGACTGTGGAAAGAAGAAGTGGGTGATGGTAGAGTGTAATACCTGAAAAGAAGAAATTGAAAGGTATCAGTCTTTAGCTAGACATTTCTATTTAAAAAGGTGGAATAATTGGATTGATAAACAAAACAGGATGTGATCAGTATAGACTTATATTGATGGTACATATTATCCCTTTTGCTATTTGCTTGATGATGCCTTTTTATTGCTGTCATTGATGGCTACTGGAATCGTGCCAACTGCCTGTTGCCTTTCGTCGACAACCTGCTTCAATTTCCTTTCAACCCATTCTTCAATGTAGTTTCTCAAGGGGGCCACGTTGATCTCATTTCATATTTTTATGTTGAAAAGTTCCTTTTCTAATTCCCTTAGATTGATAGAAAGATTACGCAGATCCTGATCAATTTCTTCATTCTGTACCGAATAGTTGACTAGCCAGTTGTCCACGTCATCTTCACCATATTCAAGGATGCTATAAAATTTTTCTAAAGACAATGCCTTTAAAATATCAACTTGTTTATCGAAAGCTTGCTTAGTTAAGGGCAAGGAGTTGACGATTAAGTTGGGGTCTTGGACCTCATTGGTCCTTCTGGATAAGTCTATTTTGTTCATCTTTGTGAATAATTTTTCTTTCTTTGATATGGCTTGTTCACATGATTGAACAATGAGATGCAAGTTCTTCACTTTCTCTTTCTAGCATGCATTTAATTGAGTGATCCAGTTTTTGGAGGGAATATCGTGTTGTATTCTTCTCGTTTCTGTCATGTTGTTGACATGGGTGCCAAAAGGAAGGACCATGTCTACATAGAAACATTCTTTATTTTTTAAATCCGCCTGCAAATGTTCGAGCAAAGTATGTGCCCTTGTTCCAAGGGAAGCCATGCTTTGTGATGTTTCCCAAGCCTCAACAATCAACTACATTCTTTTCTTGATATTGTTCTCCACATATCCTCTACATGATGCGAGGAGGCTGGAGGGTCCTCTTAAATTGACTGGAGGGGTGGCAGGCATGACTATTTCTAAAGGACCTGCAAGCAATGGCATAGGAATCAAATCTTCTTCCAATTCCTTGACTCGGTCCTTTAGTCTGGCATTCTCGGCCTCAGTGCCTCCAATGGAATCATCAAGAGCATCTCCGATTTCTATGTGAAGTCAAGAGAGTTGGGATGACTGCATGTTCGCAAGGTTAACCTCTAAACAAGATTTTCCTTTCTTATTTTTTACATCTCTCTTTTCAATAATTAATTTTTTAGACTTGCTGTAAAAAAAAACGCTCTGGAACACGAAGGATTCATCTTCGTAAAAAATTTTGGTATCATCTATGTCCATTGGACGAATATGCTGGATCGCGTCTTCGGGATGATCAAGGTTACAAAATACACTATCTAGATCAGTTTCAAGTTCTATGTTCTCACTCTCAATTTCAGGCTCTTCCGCATGTCCTACAATTTTTTTTCTCTTCTTGTCCATGAGAAGCTTGTGAGAAATATCACTTTTAGGATGAGGAGGGTTATTATCTCCTCCTCCGTTTGAAGAATTCTGAGTTGCTTTCTTGCTGTGGTGGGCCGTTGGAGCGATGCTCTGGGATGTCATAATTTTGGGAGTTTTATCCGTCTATTGAACACTCTTCTCACCAGGGCCTTTTCCCTGTTGCTTGTACAATTTAGTGGTGCTTTGCAGTGTGTCTAGGTTGCTGGCATCAGAAGCAGGAGCATTGTCACCAATGTCTTTGTTTTTTCTAAGGTGTTTCTTGAAAAAATAATTGTCGAGGCCAAGTGTTAGTAAATGTTCTAATTTTTTTTTTATTAAGGTCGAACCCTCTTAGGATTTCAGCATATCTGAGGTTCAAGTTGTTGAAATGGGCTGTGAATTCATCAATTTTGTTGACGTTCCTCAACACGAAGTCCCCGACTTTCCAAGGTAGAGGAATGACCTATTTTTTTCTCTTCTCATGGAATAGATGCAACCAGTAGTTGTATTGACTTGCTATTTATGTAACAAACATTCTGTCCGTAATGTGACATGGAAGGAGAATGGGTTTTTCCTTGGAGCCAAAAATCCTTATCACATTGTAATTATCCATTTGTTCAAGTTCCCCCTTCTTGTCAAAAAACCTGGTTTCCTGGTCAGATATGCAGGGGGCATCTTCTCCTAACAATAAAACTTTGGAAACAGACACAATGTCATTAAAAACCTCATAAAAATAGTGGGAGGCCTTGTGCTTCCATAAGGCCTGGTACCAGAATGTTACTGGGTCGAATTCCTAGTTTACCTTGTTGGATAGAGGCAGTTTTGGAAACTGACAGCAATGCGCTATTGCAAAACCCAAGTAGAATGACATATAAAATTTCTTCTCCTTTTTGAAGCTTGACAATTGGGAACATATTTCATGGGAAATTAGCTTCTGCTAATAAAAAATGGCTTGTTCCTTGACTGTGAAATACAAAATATAAAGAACCATGCGGGAAATAGTTGATGTGGATTCCTATCCCGCTATTCTTGTAAATAACCAGGCAATTTCCCAGAATGGATTTCTAAATGAACTAACCTACAAGCTTGTGATAACTTTAGGAACTTCCATTGGGTCTTCCAGGAACTCGGGCAAGAGGTCCAACTTGTTATTATGATTTCTTAGGAACTGCTTGGAATCTTCTCCTTTGAATGTCAATGTTGGCTCCGACAATATTAACATCTGGCAGAAGACCTGAGGTGACAAAGAAACAAAAGAGTGGTCCCACGGTGGAATAATTATTTGTCCTGAAATATATTTATTGGCACACCAAGAGACCAGCTCCTTACAGTAAAAAAATTCAGAGACACAACTTGCACGAGAAATCCTAGAGGTCCAAATTATTTCGTTCTGGGAGGAAGGGGATGAGTAGTATGAATATTCCCTGGACCACTGGAAGTTCTGGTCCTTGCGCCCGAAGATGTTTACTATATCTCCACAGAACTATTGTCGAGCTGGTGCCATAATTTTATGAGAACATCCATTTTCTCCAGACGATGGTTGAAATGAAAAGTTGGAGGGGAAAATATAACCCTCCACAAATGTTGGTTCAATGCTTGTGAATGGGAAAGATCTTCGATCCTTTCGCTCATTAATGACAATCTCTATGGGTGCTACATGATGAGATGTTAGCAGTAAAGCTTACTTATTGCATACTTAGAAGTGCGAAGGTGGCGAGTACGATGAAGAGAAATTAAGGATTGGAGGTTTCGTGAACGTGCAAACCCGACGATGTGAAAACGACATTCCATGATTTTGAAATTAACACTCAGAAGGGATAATATAACCCTCCACAAATATTGGTTTAATGCATATTAATGAGAGATATCCTCAAGCCTTTCGCTCATCAATGACAATATATACGGTTCCTGCATGATGAGTTGTTAGCATTAAGTCTTACTAATTGCATAATTAGAAATAAGACCTCATATATATATATAAACAATTTTTTACGATAGACAAGTGCGAAGGTGACAGAGACGGGGAAGAGAAAGCAAGGAATGGACAGGTATGAAAAGTGGTTAGATGAGATTCAAAATAGGGTTACATGGGATACTCAGGAGAGGTGAGTGTCTGACGGTCAAATTTTATGTCTCGGAATTTTTGACTGCAAAATGTGTAAAACAAAAAAGAGCATGATGGGGTAGTTCAGCGACCGGTTTGTATATTTACGAAATTCCGGGAAAGTGGATAAGTATGGAATAGGGAAACGGTCGGTCGGACTTGTTTTCATAATTAAGGACTAAATATTTTGTGAATGGGCCAACCCGACGATATGCGAATGACATTCCATGATGTTTGAAATTAACACTCAGAAGGGATAATATAACCCTCCAGAAATCTTGGTTTAGTGTGTATTAATGGGAGATCTCCTCAAATCCTTGTTTAAAATTAAATCTTGCTAATTGCATACTTAGAAATAATACCTTACACACACACGCACACACACACACACACACACACACACACACACACACACACACACACACACATATAAACAATATTTTTTTATTATAAATAAGACTCTTTTATATATACATAAGTATGAAAAACGGTCAGACGGGCTTGAAAGTAGGGTTGCAAGCGATATGGAGGAGAGGTGAGCGTCCAACGGTCAAATTATATGTCTTTATAATATATATATATATATATATATATATTAATGTTTTTCTAAACAATTTTTTATTATTAACAAGTTCGAAGCTGATGGGGACAGGGAAGAGATAGTAAGGATTGGCCTATTATGAAAAGCGGCTAGACGGGTTTCAAAATAGGGTTACAGGGGATTTTGAGGAGAGGTGAGGGACCGACGGTCAAATTGCATGTCTCTGAAATTTTGACTGCAAAAGGCGTAAAAGGGAAAAGTGCATGATGGGGCAGTCCAGCAGACGGTTTGTATATTTGCAGAATTCCAGGTGTTGTTTGCAGGTCATGGAACAATGGAAGGGAAATCTTGAGGCTGCCTGTCCAGGAACTTGCAATCGAAAAAGTGGCTAAGTATGGAATAGGGAAACGGTCAGTCAGACTCGTTTTCTCTAATATATTGAAATTTGTAATAGATATCCCATTAGCTGGCGAGATCTTTTCTGCATGTATATCGTGGAATTCCGGGTGTTGTTTGCAAGTCGCGGAACAATGTAAGGGAAATCTTGAACCCGCCGGTCTGGGAACCCGCAAGAGAAAAAGTCAGAAAGTATGGAATAGGGAAATGGTTGGTGAAATTTTTTTTGCTAAGATATTGATATTTTTAATAGATATCCCATTACTTGGCAGGATATTTTCTGCATGTTTCTGTGAAAGTTGTGTAGGAGAAGTTATTATGACGGTCTCCTCGAGGCATGGTGAGATGTTAGCATTAAACCTCAATTATTGCATACTTGGAAAGAAGTGCGAAGGGCATGGGCATAGGAAACAATGATTAGGAATTGGATATTTCATGAACCCGCCAACCCGACGATCCGCGAAATGAATTTGAAGAAATGAGGAAGTATGGAAAGCAGACGAACGAGCTTCAAAATGGGGTGACAATAGTTCCACAAAAGATGTGAGGACCCAACGGTCAAATTGTATGTCTCAAAACTTTTGAGTGAAAAATGTGTACCATAGAAGAGGGGATGATGGGAAAACTGTGTAACACGGAAGAGGGTATGATGTGAGAGTCTGTCTGTAAATTTGTATATCGCGAAAGTCAATGTGATGTTTTCAGGTCACAGACCAATGGAAGTGCAATCTAGAGCCCTCTTACCTGGGAATCCACGGTTAGAGAAGTGGCTAGGTATGGAATGGGGAAGTGGTCGGTCAAAGTCGCAATATAAAAAAATGAGTGCAAATGTGAACCCGCGAGTCTGCCAACCTGCGCAACTAGACATTTTCAGAAAAACGACTAAGTAACGAGAAAGATAAAGTACAGGGGAAAGAGAAACGAGAATTTGGTTAAGTATAGAAGGGGGAAAAGAAGGGCTAATATATTCACATCTACAATAGATATGCCATTTCCTGGCAAGATCTTTTCTGCATGTTTCTAGAGAAGTTATATACTTATTGCATATACTTGGAAAGAAGTGCGAAGGTGGCTGGCATAGAAAACAACGATTAGGAATTCGAAATTATCTGAACCGGCCAACTTGATGATTCGCGAAAGAGATTGCAAGAAATGGCCAAGTGTGGAAAGCGGTCGGACGAGATTCAAAATAGGGTGACAAGGGTTCCCGAGGAGATGTGAGGACCTGACGGTCAAATTGTATGTATAAGAACCGTTGAGTGCAAACTGTGTAACACATAAGAGGGGTTTATGTGGGAGTTCGAAATTTGTATATCACGGAAGCTAGGGGGATTTTTGTAGGTCAAGGAACACTGGAAGTGAAGTCCACCTGTCTGGTAACCTGCAAGCGAAAAAGTAGGGTAAGTATGGAATTGGAGGCGTGAAAGAGATTCCAAGAAATGGAGAAATATGGAAAGTGGATGCACGAGCTTCAAAATGGGGTGACAATAGTTCCCTAGGAGATGTGAGGACCCGAAGGTCAAATTGCAGGTCTCATAACTTTTGAGTGAAAACTGTGTATCACAGAAGAGGGTATGATGTGGGAGTTTGGCAGTAAATATGTATATCAAGGATGTCTGGGTGTTGTTTGCATGTCACAGAATAATGAAAGTATAATATAGAGCCTGCCTGCTCGGGAATTCATGATCTGAAAAGTGGCTAGGCATGGAATGGGCAACGGCCAGTCGGAGTCGCGATATAAAATCACAAGTCAAAATGTGAACCTGTGAGTCCACCAACACGCGCATTGAGACATTTTCGGAAAAATAACCAAGTAACCAGAAAGAGAAAGTAGAGGGGAAAAATAAATGAGAATTTGGTTAAGTATAGAAGAGGGAAAAGAAGGGCCAATATATTCAAATCTGCAATAGATACTCCATTTCCTGACAATATATTTTGTGTATGTTTCTGGAGAAGTTGTATACTTATTGCATATACTTGGAAAGGAGTCTGAAGGTGGCGGGCACATGAAACGACGACTAGAAATTGGAAATTTCCTGAACTCGCCAACCCGACGATTCGCTAAAGAGATATCAAGAAATGATCAAGTGTGGAAAGCGATCGGACAAGCTTCAAAATAGGGTGACAAGGGTTCCCGAGGAGATGTAAGGCCCCGACGGTCAAATTGTATGTATCTGAACATTTCGGTGCAAATTTGTAACATAGAAGAGGGGATGATGTGGGAGTCCAGAAGTAAATTTTCATATTGTAGAAGCCGAAGTGTTGTTTGCAGGTCACAGAACAATGGAAGTACAATTTAGAGAAAGGGGAAGCACTTGGTCGGAATCGTGATATAAAAGCATGAATGAAAATGTGAACGCGTGAATATGCCAACCTGTGCAACAAGAATGTTTTGGAAAAAATGGCTAAGTAACCAGAAAGAGAAACTATAGGGGATAAAAGAGTGGGAAAATAGAAAGGCGGAGGGAAATTTTCGTAAGAGGGAATTGGTTTCAAACAAGCCCCATTGTTGCAAAACCATCATTTTGTAGTCCAATATTTTATCCACTTATTCATTTTCTATTGTGCTTGTACCATTAAAAAGGGTGTGAGCAAATGCTTTGTTGAAGATTAGTTTTTATTGCAACTTGTGGGAGTAATTGTGTTCTTGATACATTCTTCCATGACTTTAACATATTAATTTAAGTATTAAACGTCTTGCATGATGGGTTGTTAGCATTAAAGATTAATAATTGCATGTCTAAAAACAACAATGATGATCTTGAATTTTAATATTGTAGTTGATTTCATAGTCCCATTTGACTACATCCACCATATACAATTGTTTTTTTATTTTTATTCGCGAACAAGAAATTTGGTAATTTCATTAATAAAGTAAAAAATTCTCAAATAGAGGCCAGGGGATGGACAACTAATAAAATGTTCCCTTTCAGACTAAAGGAATCAAGGAAGGTAAAAGGGAAATAAGAAATCGTTTTCTTAGCAAGGCTGAGATGAAAACAAAATTTCTATGGTGGGGCCTAGACTGCCGCATTGTGATTTGGTATTGCTATGTTCTATCTGCATTATGAATATAATTGAATGTTGGTTTGAAATTGTCTGAAATTCATTTTTGTTTCCATAAAATCCTGATGGGATCAACACAATGCATTTTCATATAATTGTTAAATGCTCCATATTAATCAAATTACTTGAGCCAATACAATATTGAAGAACTACGAGACTATCGAACCAGGCCAATGAGAAGAGGTGTTAAATTCAGCAAAGAAGCAACAACCAAGACTCGAAGGAATTTTTTTTAATAGTAAATCTATTAAAAAAATAAAGAATACTGGGCAGTGCATATCTATCCATAGAAATTGGACCGAGTTATTTGCACCAAAACATTGAAGATATTTTCCATAAACACAGGAACACGACTTGCAACATGCAGGAACCATCGAGATGCTCTTCAACATGCATACAAAACTGATTACCATGCTTTTTTTTTAGGAAATACTTGCAGTCTTCTCCTCAGGAGGTCAATGTTCGCTTCCCCAATATCAATATCTTACGGAATACCCGAGGCCACAAAGAAACAGGAGAGTGGTTCCACAGTGGAATAAATCCTTGGCTTGAAGTAGATGAACAACACTCCTGCTCCTGACGTTGACATCGCTCCAACATTGCACCCCAATAAGAAATAAACGCATAATATTTCAAACGCAGGAGGACATAAGAACCCATCTTTGCAGTAAAATTGATAGTTATCACAAGCTTCCCGTGAGGAAGAAGATGAAAAACGTTGCAGGGCAAACAGAAGAGCCCGAAACTGAAAGTTAGGACACACCAAGAAACCACCTCCTCACAGTCGAAGACTTCAGGGACACAGGCTGCACGAGCAATTGAAGAGGCCCAAATTAGTCCATTTTGGGCGGAAGGAGATGATTAGTAGGAATATGCCTTGCACCAGTGGGAATTTTGGTCCTCATCCCCTAAGATGTTAATTGTATATCCAACGAACAAGAGAGTGTTCTCGAAATTGAATAATTTTTTGGCTTGAAATATATCCGTGGGAGCATCAATAGACCATTTCCTTACAGTGAAAGACTTCCGCCCAGAACAGACTAATTTGGACCCATGGAATTTCTACTTTCAAGCTGCAAAGCAGCTATTGCGTTCAACGTCGGTTTCCTTTATGAAACTCCTTCTTTTGGTCTTGTCAGGGCCTCCATCGTCAAGCCGGGAAGTGCCCCCCATTATGGTTTATTTCAATTTGGGTGCAGAAGTGGGAATAATGTCTGCATTGCCATCATCCATTGTCGTATTATAGTCTATTAGATCATATTCTCCCAGCTCGAAATCGATCGCATCAACCTCTACGCCAACCATCAATGCAGGTGGGCAGGCTGTTTGAGCAGGAAGGGTTGCCTTGGAATTTTTTGGCTTGAAATATATTTCTCGGTGCACCAAGTGACCATCTCCTTTTTTTCTCCTGGGTGGAGGGAGATGAGTAGTAAGAATATTCCCTGGAATACTAGAACCTCTGGTCATCATGCCCGAAGGTGTTTATTGTATCTGGACAGAATTGTTGCCATAAGTTAACGAGAATTTCCATTTTCTCCAGATGATGTTTGAAATGAAAATTCGGAAGGGATAATATAAACCTCCGCAAATCTTGGTTTAATGCGTATCAATGGAAGATCTCCTCAAGCCTTTCGCTGATCAATGACAATATCCACGGTTCATGCGTAATGAGATGTTACCATTAAAGATTACTAATTGCGTATTTAGAAAAAAGTACAAAGGTGGCGGTGATGATGAAGAGCAATTAAGGATTAGAGATTTTGTAAAGGCGCCAACCAAACGACACACAAAATAGATTGAATCATGCTTGAAATGAATACTTGGAAAGGATAACACTCTTCTCCGCAAATCTTGGTTTAATTCGTATTAATGAAAAATATTCTTTGGCCTTTCAGACATTAATGACAATCTTAACGGTTCCTGCATGATGAGCTATTAGCATTAAAGATTAATAATTGCATATCTAGAACGAAGTGTGAAGGTGGAGGGGATGGAAAAGAGAGATTAAGCATTGTACATTTTGTCCACCAGCCAACCCGCAATAGAGATTCCAAGAAATGGCCAAGTATGGAAAGTGGTCAGGCGAGCTTCAAAATAGGGTCACAAGATATACTCAGGAGATGTGAGGGGCCGATGGTAAAATTGTGTGTCTCTGAACTTTTGACTGCAGAATATGTAACATGGAACAGGGCATAATGACGAATTTCGGCGGTTAATTTGTATATCGTGGAATTTCGGGTGTTGTTTGTAGGTAGCGGAACAATGCAAGCACAATGTTGAGCAAGCTTGGCCAGGAACCAACAATGGTAATAGTGGCCAAGTATGCAATGGGTAAGCGGTTGGTCAGACTCGTGATATAAAAGCATGAGACATACTCAGAATAGGAAATATTGACGGCCTTGAAAACATGGCAACAAGTTCTACTCAGGAGACGTGAGGGCCCAATGGTCAAATTGTATCTATCCAAACTTTTGATTGCAAAATGCGTAACGTAGAACAAGAGACAATGACGAATTTCGACGGTCAGTTTGTATATTGCGGAACTTCGAGTGCTATATATAAAAGCATGAGACATTCGAAAAAATGACACATTCAGAAAAAATGACCAAGTAACCAAAAAGGGAAAGTAAATGAGAAAAAGAAAGGGGAACTTGGTTGCTAATTTGTATATCGGGGAAGTTCGGGTGCTGTTTGCAAGAGACGGAACAATGGAAACACAATGTTGAACCCGCCTATCCGGGAACCCCCGATCCAAAAAGTTTTATGAATATGAAACAAGGAAGTGTTCAGTCAAACTCGTGATATAAAAGTATCAATGGGAATATGAAGACGTGAATTCGCCAACCCCCGCCCCTAGAAATTTTTCAAAAAATGACTAAGTAACCATAAAGGGAAAGCATAGGGAAAAAAGAAAGGGGATGGAAATTTTTGGAAGCAAGAATTGGTGTAAGAAAGCCCCATTGATGGTATTAATAGTAACTGTGAAGTGCATTAAACATGTGAACATGTTCTTCAATCAAGGAAAAGATAAAGCGAGCCATGATTATAGTTTCCAGGATGTGTTTGTATAAGAGAAGCATCAAAAAGCCACAAGAAAATCAATTTTGGGATGTTTAAGTAAAGTTATTGTACTGTCAACTTCACCGCAAGTATAACAACAACAAATTTGAATTTTAATGTCATGTGGTTGATATGGTAATTCCATTGGACTTCACATAGTATATATCCTTTTATTTCAAAATATTCTTAGAGATGAATTTTGCTAAGTTCATCGATCAAGGAAAAGTGCTAAAACGAGCCACATACTACATTTGTGTTAGAGATATTATATTAAAAGGAAAAGTTTGTCCTATATATTCTTTAAGATCATAGAAAAAATGCCAAGATCCTGAATGTATCATTGATTTTCTAGAACGAAGCATACAACAAAGAACCAAGTAAACACAAAATGTATTCAAAGTCAAGGCACAAGGCAACGCATGAACACAGAAGGCGCCAAGTGAGATCCCACAAGGTTCCATAGAGTAGTATGCATTGACCTTTGCATCAAACAATTTGATATATATAAAACAAACACACGTGGCATTGGTTTTCTCTTACATTTGGTATATATTCCCATGAAAAAATAACCGTGGCCATGGGATATGAACAAAATTATGCCAAACACAAGACAACACAAAACTAGCGGAGCTTCGCCATTGTACCCTAGCTATAACCAAACCCCAAAATGGGGAATAAGAAACTTGCCGATTACTATTTTACCATGAAGCAATATCACTATGGAAATTTTCTTCTGATAGTGCCATGTTCTATCACTACCAGTTTTAACAATGCCAAATTTCCAATATTATTGGAAATGGCTGATGGTTTTGCCCAGAGGAGAAAGCTATTTAAACAGTTCAAAGGATGGCCCTGAGTTATTTACAGTTGGATACTTTGTATGGGGTTTGTCCTCATGCTTCCCATTTCTGGACTAAACAATCTTATGCGCTTGTACATCACCAATAACTGCACTTGCCTGTATGAATTCCAATGCCCGAACTCCCCAATCTCTATAATGAGTTCTGAAGATCTCAAACTCATGTTTCAATCCATGCCGAGCCCTTTTTTTTCAATTAGGGCATCAAGAAAATGCAAATACCGTACTAGAAATGTATAGTTGGAGATCATCTTCTTTTTTATTTGGGTACCCAAAAAAATGCAAAAATCCTTCCATGGCTATATAGTTGGAAAACATTTTTCCAATTTGGGCACCCAAAAAGGTGCAAACTCCTCCAACAAATCCACATCCAACTACCATTTTTTTTTCATTTGGACACCCCAACAAATATTCAAAATTCTTACTAGGAGATGCAAAAAAACATGAAAATAACAACAACGATTGCATTTGTAGTTAGATTCTCCTTGTTGTTTCAAGTGCACAAAAAGAGACAAAATCTCTGGAAAGAAAATTTTACAGCCATAGATGTAAACTTCGAAGAACTCGATTCCGACGAACATTCATTTGGGTGTTGAAGAAAAATTACAGACACACATGAGATTTTTTTCGTTTTTTGCGAAAGCTTGATATTATTATTATTATTTTTTTTCAACCGATATGCAATATTGCATTTTCCTCATTTAAGGTAAATTTTCTATGTATCCAAAAATCGCGCAACATGTAGACACTCTTTGCCTTTTTCTGTAGGTATGCTTCATATGACAATTCTGCTAACCCAGGAAGCACATCTTGTAACATAGGCTGTCTAATTGTACAATGTACGATTGTGTTTCCCACGGTTCAGATGGAAGCACTAAGGCAATGTCTATATATGTAAGGGAATTTTTTATTACATCGCAGACAATCAATTGTATCATCACTTATGAAAGAAGAAGCAGAAGCAAGAGAGTTTCATTTGGCACATACAGGCTTGAAGGGGGTCGAGTACACCTTCGCTGCAACCAAAACACCCTCAACCTGGGCATGTGAGCATAGTAGTTAATATATTGAACAATATAATATACAACTGCACAACAAAAAAAAGAAAAATTGCAGAAAATTGGTGAAGGCAATTTGTATGAGCAAAGTGAGGATGAAATTGTAGATGTATACACACAACAGTTGTAGAGCTAGTTAGTTTCTTGAGATCCTGTACTATGTCTGTTCACAATTCTGTTACAAATGTTGCTTGGGTTGTGCGAAAGATCCTTTCTTTAACATCTCTTTTATTTGTTATATTTTTGAACAGAATAAGTGGAAATTTACCTTTATGCAATTGTTGTTCCATTGAGGAAAACAAATTTGAATAGGTGTCGAACAATTGCAGTTGCAACATGAAACAGTGCAATAGTTGTGTAACATAACCAAGATACATGGATATGTGAAAGTAAAGGACAAAAATGGATATGGAGAACTGTACCATTGCCTTGTTGTTGTCTGACTCTACATCTTTTATATGGAGAATGTGTTGCGAGCCAAGTTTTCTCACGAGTGTGACAACTGCAACAATGGTTCCAATTGGGTAAGTATCGTTGCTCTGTGCAAGTTGGATGATAGTTGTGTCTGGGATGAAACAATATTCTAAACAAATAGAGGGATTTTTTTCCACAATACTTGTTTTGTTGAGAGATATAATCCGATCATAATCACCACAATCATTTACTGTTTTGGGCAATATATTAAAATTTTTAATGGATATCCCATTATCTGGCAATATATTTTCTGCATGTTTTTGGACAAGTTGTGTGGGAATAATCAGTGTGACTGTCATCAGGGCCTCGTTGTCTGTCATGTAAGCACGCATAATGGATCTAGTTTTGTTTTCCTTGTCCAAGTAGGTTCTATAGATGACCATTATGTCCCTGATGAACACTTGTCCAGTTCGGCGACTATTCAATCCCTCTATTGATAGTATTTTGGGTGTTACAAGTTTAGACCCGGTGACATTGTTTGAACATGAAAAGTAAAGTGAATGGAAGTCTACATTATTTTTTTGTTTTCTTTTTTCTTGGCATAAATGTACAAGTAGACACACAACTTGGATGAAGTATGGAGCCAGATTTTTGCAACCAGACCTCTTAGTATGCGGAACTTGCGCTATGTTTGGTGTCTCACTTGCGCTCATTGATACTTCTTGTGAACTACAAAGTATGTGTTGCAGATGACATCAACATATTCACCATGGCATAGATGAATAAATAGCTGAGGATATTTTTTTGGTAAACATACAAGGAAAAAAAAGTATGCATCTTTACCCTTGGCCTTGTCGGTCTGTTGATGTTTGCGATGATTGACTGCTCATGGCCATGTCACTAGTCCAACTTTTTATGATGAAAGCATGTGTAGATGAACATCAAAAGGACTAAATAAGAATATGAATTGTATATTGCCCATAATTGTTCTGAATGTCACATACAGGGTTGAAGAAGATGGAATACGAAATAGGGTGTCAAGGGATACGTAAGAAACATGAGGACCCAACGGTCAAATTGTATGCCTAGGATTTTTTGACTGCAAAAATGTGTAACAGTAAATAGGGCATGATGGGGGGGGTATGACGACCAATCTGTATATTGCGGAACCTCTGAAGCCAGAGGCGTAATCTTGAATCCACCATCCCGAGAACCCGCGATCGAAAAAGTGGCTAAGTATGGAATGAGGTAGAAGCATGAGTATAAATGTGAACCCATGAGTTTGCCAACCCGTGCACCTAGACATTTTCGAAAATACGACTAAGCAAAGAAACCAAAAAGAAAAAGTAGACGAGAAAAGTTAAGTATAGAAGAGGGAAAAAAGAGGGATAATAGAAAGTGGAAAAATTAGAAATGGGGAGGGAAATGTTTGGAAGTGAGAAGACTCAACAAAGGCCCATTGTTGCCAAATCATCATTTTCTAGTCCAATATTATATGCACCCACCCGTTTTGTATGTTTGATTTACTAGCATAGTTGGTATACCTTTTCGAAGATTGTACCACAACCCCCTCTACTGTGGCATATAAGAATTCATCTTCCTATCCAACCATTTTGTTTCTTTCAATGTAGAAACATTGAACATACAATGGACATGAAGGTAAGTTAGTATGCAAAAAGACATGTAAAATAAAGAAATACATTTCTATTTATTTCAATGTAGCAACAAAGAGAATACAATTCACATGAGAATAAGTTACTATGTAGAAAGATGCGTAGTATCTACATACAGTAAAATAGGTGCAAAGCAGTAGAAAAAGTAGAACAAATACACAGACAATAAATGAAATACTAAACACTGGAATATGAAATAAGAGTAGAGGAATGCACCTCTGTAACTCCTCCTCTACATTGCGAAAAAGAGTCTATCGTCCTCTCCGACCACTCTGTTTGTTTAAATGTAGCAATGTAGAAAAAATACAATGGACATGAAGGAAGTTAGTATGCAGGAAGACATGTAAAAAAAATAAACAGAGTTCAAATTTTTTCAATGTAGCGGCACAAAAAATACAAAGGACATGAAGA
>JZKD02S2354544.1:91273-116987 GCA_000966675.3 Picea glauca | reverse complement strand
ACAGAAGGAACCGAAAACATATGATGAGCATGCCAGTAGAAATAATCAAACATTCTTACTTGCAAAATGAAAACAATGAACAACAAAGAACGAATAGAAAATGAAATTATGGCATCGAACCTTACTTCGAAATGATGAATGACAGTAGCGTAGGTCAAATTGTGGGTGCAACACCTAGACCCCGCAAAGTAAAAAAAATAAATATCCAATTGCGAATGCAGGACCCCAACCCTTCAAAGTTGAAGTAAACAAAAGAAAGCAACAAGCACCAACAGGTCCAATTGCAAGCGCAGTTCCCCAACCTTGCAAAGTTGAACCAAACAACAACAAGCAACAACCGATGAACCAACGAACAAGAAGCACCCTTTGAAACAGTAAACAATGTATGTATCTTCAACGATGACCAAATTGCATTCCAAGCATAGAAGAAGTATGAAACATACAATGCCTATTCAACTGGTGGTGGACAACAATATTGTCCAAATTCACTGCAACATTGTATGGAAAAATTCAAGGAAAAATGTACTATGAGAAGCCTATTTAGGTAAACATTTAAGGCTGTCAGTCTGTTCAAGGGCCTCGCGATATGAAAACATTTAATCTTCCAGGTCTATTTCAGGACCTTGCGCTATGTAAACATTTAAGCTGTCAGGCCTATTCAAGCACCTCAAAAAAAGTGTCAATGCTCTAAACCTTCGGTATGTAAACATTTTAATAAAAATACAAAGGACTAATAATAATAAAATGACATATTAATATGCAATCGCTATAGTCCCTCTACACCTTCAACATGGACTAATAATAAAAAAACGTTAAAAAACAATGTCCATGCTCAAAACTTTTGGTATGTAAACATTTCAGTAAAAATGTAATAAAAATTAAAAAAGAGCGTCTAAGCTCAAAACTTTGGATATCTACACATTTACAACATTGGGAACAACGAATATGGCATTAAGACCTCCAATGTATTCTCCAATGAGACGATGAGATATAAGTTTTTTATTTTATTTTATAAAAAAATAAAGTTTTTACTTCTATAGTGAACAATACAGATGATGGTGAAAATTTATAGTCAAAGGACATATTAATATGAAGTCAACGAATTATCAATCTCTATAGTCTCTCTGCGCCTTCGATAGGGACTAATAAGGAGAGATGTCTATCTTTGAACATTGTGACAAAATAAGGAGAAGAACAACTTGAAAAAAGGGGTTTCCTTCCAATCTATAATTATGATATGACATTCAAGAACTGTATAGTCAAAGTTTAACCAAAAGTCTTATATGTTCATAGAATCTCAAGGTTGAGCCAAATGTCTTATGTGTTCATAATCAACATCAATTAATACAATAAATGAATGTGTTTCAATATACTCATTATGAAATTAATACATTATTTGGTAGGGAGGTATAAAAAAAATGAAATGGCCAACTATGCAAATTTTAACTATTAAATTTCTATGGATTTTATTTTATAAAAAGTTACATGGTATTTTGAAATTAAAATAATTTATTTTAAGTTTTGTTTTGTTTTTTATAAATATGTTTTTAGAAAAAAGATTGGGATTTCTAATGACATAATACTTGTTTGCAATGTTTTTTTAATTGTGATTAACATTCGTCCCATAAACAAAAAATCTCATATGTTAATTTGACATCTAGATAAGTTGTGACCTTAAATTAAAATATTATTATTATACATAAAATTCTATTTAAAAAAATGTAAAAAAATTAATGTAGTGAATAACATCATCAATTATATTTCATTTGAATTTGATCTTTTGATGGATCGATCTTATAACTTGGAATAATTTTATTATTTCATAAGTAATTGTGGATAGTCTATTTGATAATTCATCACAACAATTCTTAAAATGCTATTCCAAAATATGCTTTTTGTTTCAATAAGAAGAGTGAGGGAGAGGAATTGTTTCTCATAAATCTATTTCCATTAATTTATTTTAATATGCAGGAGGGGTTTAAATAATCGAGCTTCATTCTCAAGCCCAATGGTTATGGGAAGTGAAACTACTGTTGGTTATTGGATAATATTAAGAATACGATTCATTTTTGGTGTAATAGATGTCTTTCCATAGGGGATAGACTGACTCTTGTCAAATATTTACTAGAAACTATTATGGTATATTAGCTCTTATTAGCCTCTATACCTAAATGAGTGTTAGAGAAGATCAAAAAGACTTGTTTTGAGTTTCTTTGGGGAGGGAAGAGCCTCGATATGATTAATCATCTATAAGATAAATGTTGCTTCACTTTGAATCATATTATGGATCTTGGTACTACTGATGTTTTGCAATAGGGATGGGGGTCTACCCAATCACTAGAATTATAAGGGGAACAAGCATACAGTTTAAACATATTTATGGGACATATTAGGCTATGAGAGGATCTTGCCACTTTGGTTTGGGCCAAAAACAACTCTTCTTGAAAGTATTCTACTAACATAGGGTACAATGTTATACTTTCTTTTGAGGCTTGAGAGGGATGTTGGTTGTGGAAAAAAACATAGAAGATCAAGACACCAAAAAATACAAGGATATTCCTCTTGCTAGCAATAAGGAATAAGGTCTTGACCTAGGAATTTATGTAAAAGAGGTGTATATAGGGACCCAATATTTGTGTTTGTGTAGAAAATGCACATAACTGTATCTCCTTTATGTATTTATTGTCCATTTTCTTAGTAACTCTAAAAGGATGTAGATAGTGGAAAGGTTTCTCAAATGTGTGGGCTGGGAATTATGTGGAGCTCTATCTCAAGAACTAGTTTCTTAGAAAGAATAAAAAATAATTTAGAGCAATCCTAGTCTAATCTTGTGGGGCAATTGGTTGTCCTATAATGCTCAAATTTTTGAAGATAAACATGTGTCTACTTTTTCAAGTTTTTTATAGGTTTGTGTATTATTTGTAGTGTGGATAACGGATACAAAATTTCCCCAACCTTTGTGATTTCCTATTTAAGACCCTTTTCCCCTGAGGAGTAGATCATGGGTTTTGATCCCGTTATTGAAATATGGAGAGATATAAAGGAAAAACAACTCGAAGATTTTGCTAGCTTGATACTTCTAAGTGGGTAAGTGGGTAGGTGTATGTTAGTGATAAATTTTGAAATCCATACACTACAAATTACCCCCTTAAGGAGATATTATCAATTAAGATGAGATAGTAGCAACTATGTCATTATGATGTTAGTTTAAATTTGAAACAAAAAATGCTTGAAATTTGGCTAAGCCCAGAGACATTGAAGGGAGAAGAAGACATGAAATAAAAGGAAATGAAAAATGAGGTGAAGGTGGTGGCACCTAGCTACATGGTAATGTTTAATTGATCCATGTGGAAGGCTCCTGTGGCATGACAATGAGGATGAATATCCTAATTGATAGATCACTATCATGGGGTTCTTTGATTGGTCTAATTAAAGTATTGATAGGTACAACATTGTTGGTGGATTGTTAATTTTATTTTTATAATAATCATATCATAAAATTTAAAGTTGGCTTAGGCTCTAGTTATAACAATTATGTAGAGATTATGGATTTGAGATTTCTTTTGAAGTTTTATTTGGAAAAAAGAGTTTGACAATTTTAGGTTTTTAGGTGATTCATCCTTGGTGTATTCAAATGGATGAATTAGAATTTCCAAATTAATAATTTTATCCTACAACCATTAGAAAATAAATTAAAGGAGGTCTCTCATTTGTTTGATAAAGTTTCTTTCACCCGGGTGTACAAAAAGATAAATATTGAAGTAGATACTTTGTTTAAGGAGGGATAACATCTGTAGGTTGGAGTTCTATCTTTGGAGGAGCACTTGGATGGGGTCTTGACTATGTCAAGATGATTTGTTTAATTCGAGGCATCCTTTTTTAATAATTGATGATATGATTATTTCTTACATAATTCTATAGTAGTTTTTATTATATGTCATGTTAGAGGTAAGTACATTCTACTTTTTTTTTTATGGCAATGTAATACCTTACTTTGTAGGTTGCGAGGAAGGGATGAATAGTTTTGTAAGATGGTTTAGTTGTTTTATTGTTTATGGGAAGTTATGGTGTTTTTTTAGTATATGATGGTGTTTTCGTTCATATTTTTTTTAAAGTTTTTTGATCAATTGAAGAATGTGATTTTCATTCTAAACTATAATAAAATTTGTGATTTTTTTCTTTGAAAAAATTCATTAAAATGCAATTATGTAAATAAGAGGTTATACTTTACTGCGTAGTAATTGCTTATGATTAATATTTAATATTATAATCATACCATGTTTGATATGAACATGATATGAGAAAAATAAGAGAACATTACAATTTTAGAATGAGCACACCATCAACACGAAAAACTTAGGATGTACCTAAGAAAACCCAATGTGGGAAACCCTAATAAGAAATCAAGATCATGATCTACCCTTTTCTTTTGATATTTACAGTGCAATATACAAAGATAGATTGTGTAATGTCCCCTTCCAATTGATCATGACAGAGGATGACTCAATATCCTATACGACTCCTGTAGGCTATAGTCAACAAGGGAAAGGGAGTGAAGGAGGTTTATTTGGTGTCACTAGAATGATAAATTCTAAAGTGACATTAAATAAAATAAATAATTTTATTTAATGAAATTGTAGGGAAAATAAAGTGAGGGTTTGATTTGGTAAAAAAGGGGAAAGATCGAAAAGGTGTAGAGGAAGGATAAATAGAGGGGTAACCCTTCTCTTTCTAATTATGATTTGATCTTTCATTTTGGAGTGATTTTGGAGCCATAGTTTCATTCGGGTTTGGCAAAAACCTTCCACTACTATAGTCCAATTTCGGTGGTGCAATATCCACCCTAGTTGGGAAACAAGGGGAGTCCATCTAGGAATACCATTGGAGCTTCACTTGGGAGTTTTTCATCCAGTTGTAGAGATACCGAGGTACGAAGGAGGCTTACAGAGATTTGTGGATGAGGTTGAGCTCAGACATATGTAGGTTTCAGGAGGGTTTCATAGAAATCAAAGTTTAGGGCATCATCGCAGGTTGAGTACAGGGCGTCCCACACGGACCTTTGCAATTAGGGTTGCAACGAGTTATGTGGATCGGGTTCATAGGGTTACATAAGGGCCTCTAGCAGAGTGGACACTACTGGAGCAGAGAGTCACAGGGAGCATCATATATTAGCATCATTCAAGGTTTCCTTGTATTGTTTTTATTGGTAGATTTGTGCAGCTGCCTTGCAACCATTATAATTGGGTGTTCAAGAGTATTCTGCAACTGTTATTACAACCATTAGATATCACTGTATTGTTGTTTCTATCCATAATAAGATTCCATGGTTATCTGCTTTATTTTCTGTGTAATGGATGCATGCAATTTGTTTGTCTATATTTGTGTATGAGCATATTGTTTGTAAGAAGTTAACAATGATATTAATACCCAATGTTTGACATATTACAAAAGGGGAATTAACAAATTTTGGACAAAAAACATAATAAATCCATATAACCTAGTTGGAGACATTACAGATTGACTCACCATGGAATAAAATAGACATTGTGGCATATGATAGGATACTACATGATCAACTTATTCCTGTATTATATTCTAATATCAAACCCCTCTATTATGCACAAATACACCAAATGAGTACAATAAGAATGTTACCTTTAACATTGGAGATAACTAATTTCCTTGCTACACATAATCATGACAAGATCCTTTCAAGACCCTTCCTGTTCCATTTTATATTTTTGGAAGAGTTAACGATAGTAGATGATGAAATACCTATTGTCATGAACCTACAATCTGCCCAAAATTTTCTTTGGAAACTTGAGTTACTCCTAAGTCTATTTCAACACTACCATGCCTGTGCGAATCTGAACCTACTACAACTAGATTACACCTTTTCATTCATGTTTTTTCCATAACTTCACCTTAAGATAAAATTTGTCAAATACAACTAAGTCTTACTCAACCAAGTTCATTCAACAATAGGCACACATCCAACCATGATTAAAATATCCTAGCAATACTTTAACACTTAGAGAATGTTTTAATACTTAGCCAACACAAGTAAAGAAAGGAACAATAACAACCAATAATCACAAAGGATTGACAAAAAACATGTATAGGAAGAATACAAGGCATGTGCCTTAAGTTTATTATATGAAGAATGTCAGAAATATACAACAAGGGAGTTGCAACCTCCTGCCCACAACTCTATTACATATGTATAATGAATCTAAGGAAAATATCCTTTTGGCCACTACCCATCATAATTACACAATCCAACCACTGAAGAAACCATAGGCTTACCTCCTACAGGTCTTGTCATATTCTTCTTCTCACTTGGTAGTGAAATTCTCCCTATTGTGCCTAAAACTAAACATATCCACTACCACTACCCTTAAACACTCCAACAATCTATCAAAATTCCCTTATGTTAGACGAGTCAACCAAAATATTGCCATACCTCTTTCTTAAGAGAATCACATTGGTACCAATACTTCTGTCACCTTCAACCAACATTATCATGATCTCTAGGTCATGCTAGCAATCGTCCACAATTACTAAAGGAGCACCTTGCCTCATCCTAGGTCCCCAGGTATAAAGGTGGGTGAGAATATTCCTTGTCAACTTGATTTTATTTCCTATATGAACCATATAGGTCACATGCATGCATTTCTTGGTTAGATCCTTTACTATCTCCATCTGTCCGCTTAAAAATGAATCGCTTTTCTCCTTTGAGCAAGGATCTATTGGTTTGGTTTTGTTGTTGCTACTGCATAAGGAGGTATGACATTTTTAGGTTTTTTTGGTGATTTTTTCTTGGTCTTCGAATGGATGAATGGGGATTTCAAAATTAATAATGTTATTCTATAGCCATTATCAAATCAATTAAAGGATGTCTCCCATTTTTTTGATAAATTTTATTTCACACATGTTTACTAAAAGCTAAATATTGAAGTAGATACTTTTATAAGGAGGGATAGCATCTGGAGGTTGGAGTTCTATATTTGGAGGAGCACTTGGATGGGGTTTTGACTATGTGAAGACAATTTGTTTAATTTGAGGCACATTTTTTGTATAACTAATGATATGATTCCTTATTACATAATTCCATAGTAGTTTTTATTATATGTTATGTGAGAGGCTTGCTGAGCACTCAACACACCCTAAATTGTTTTGTGAATTTTTTCTTTTTGGTACCACTTTGTCTTTTCTAAATTTAGTCAGTTGTGTAGGGATCGATGGGTTTTATGTGTTTTTATGTTTCATGATCGATCAAATTCAGTTTGGTTTGAAATTGTTGAACAAATTGACCTTTTCTCTAAGTAAACCTGGCATTTATACTAAGTGTACGCAGATAAAAATTTGAGCCACGCGCCCATCATCGACATCGGAAAAATTTGAGAGGAAAAATTCCCACATAACAACAATAATCTCTGATCACTGATGTATAATCAACATTGGAGAAATGGGAGGAAGGGTGTGCCGATTGCTGATTCTGGCCTGCGATTTTTTTTTCTAAAACTCGTCGATATACCATCGGCATCAATTTAATCCGAAAGTTAAACTATCTACATAAGAAACAACAATATCCGAACACCGATCACCGATATACCTTTGGCATCAATGAAGAGGGAAAAAGGGAATGGTAACCTGTGTCAAAAATAAAATCACTGATGCCGAAAAGAAATGCTCCTCACGCCCTAGGGGTAAAATCAACCGCCACGTGTTTCTCCGTGTATGAAATTCGTATTACTCAGGTATTACCCACGTCATATTTTGATGTTCCCCATTTCATATTTATATCTCCACATTAGCACTGTGGGGTAGTTTTGGTTTGGCATCAAAATTTTTTCCTAGAGGTGCCAATGAAATAACGTCAAAGACAATCCTCCAACGCCAATACACTCGTTAAATATCGACTAATTTCTAGGACAATGAACTCCTGGTTTTAGTTTGAACCTTTACCCGTCGACTCCGAAAACCCTGGTCAATCCGTGATCCTATTTATCCCCGATACCGATCATACTATTTTCTTAAAGGCTTGGTAATTCGATGGGACACCTCCAGATGAGATGAGATAGAATTTTGCGTTTTTATAGATAAATTAAATGTTCACGCAACCTACACCACGGTCCCGCACACCGACAAACCATTGAAATTTGAATTCACCGATGAACTACGAAATAATCCACTCCTGCGCCACCATACGACATTGCATTTAATCCTAAGCATGGTGCAGATTATATGGTAGATTGTACATACCACATTTATAGTCCTGAATTTCAGACTTGATGTGACAAGGTAAATATGGTTTCTGTTTAAATTTGCAAGGTTTATGCCCAAACATGGTATTTTGTTTGCAAATCACTTATCTCTCGAAGTAGACGAAGAAGCGAGAGAAACCATCAAGGAGGTTACAACCCATTCTTTGACTATTATTGCAAGTAAAACCAGGTTAATTTATTGCACGAAAGAGGTAAGCATTGTATTTATCATTTCTACACTTACGACTGCATCAATAATACTTGTCAAGGTTGGATTGAAGCTCACTATAATTTTTTATTTTTTGTAGGAAAATGCCTCCAACAAAGCCAACGATCAGGCGCTCGCCAAGAATGTGTAAAATGAAAGAATCGAAGGTTGGCGAAGGGTCTACACCAGGCGCTGCAAGGAAACTTGATTTTATCTCAAAGGCAGAATCAGTTATCCGCACTGCTACCAAAAAGCAGTTTTCCCAACCTCTGACGTTCGACGACACAGAGGCAAGCATTGGATCTATTTAACAAAATAAACCATGAATATTAACTTGAGTTTATACCCCACAGTGACTCGGCCGTTAGGATGTTGCATGACCAGGTATTCCCAAACATCAGGGTATCATACCTACATATGGTGGCCTACTGGACTCGAGTTTTTCCCTGCATCGAAACCCTAGGATGGATAATTGACCACACAAACATGATGAAATGCATAGTCAATAATGAAGAGGGAAAATTTGTGGGTGTCTTTCTTCCAGTAGAGGTCCAAAAATACTACAAGCTTAGAGACCCAAAATAAAGGCTAAATATAGAGTTTGTGTTCAAATTTTACGAGTTCCATGACACTAGCAGGTTACGAGCCTCTTGGTGGAAAGGAAACAAGAAGTTCAAAAACATGATCAACGACTGGTACAACATGGTAAACCTTAGAGAGCCTTATATTTATTTAATGGCTTTAATATGCCAATTATATGGGGAAAACATTGCTCTAAATTTTTAGAAGCATGGATTCCCTTGGAATATACCATGGAAATATCTAGGAGAAGTTTCAAATGGGGAGCCATCATTTCAAAACAGCTAAGCACCAACATCCCACATGTTGGATTACTGAGAGGGGGGGGTGAATCAGTAATAGAGAAATTCAATCCTTTTAACCATATAATCCAAGTTTTATATCAATGTATCATTATCATCCAATAACTGCAGAGTGAATAAGAAATGAACAAATGAACAATCATACACATACACAATACACCAATGTTTTACGTGGAAACCCAAAGTGGGAGAAAACCACATAATGATTTTTCTTATATGTCTTGAAGAATTACATTCACTGGAAGCACCAACTTCCTTTGTTTTCCAGCTGCAACTAGAAGGAGGCTCCAACCCCCTAGTTTCTCAGGCTACAACCTGAGGGAAGCTCCAACTCCCCAATTCTATGGCTACAACCATAAGGAGGCTACAACCACCTATGTTCTCCAGCTACAACCGAAAGGTGGCTACAACCACATGTCCTTTCCCTGTCCAACCGCCTTGAAGTATAAGTAGAATGATGGAACCACTATCACAATATCATTGTGAGATATATTGTTGTAAACCTGTATCAATCAACCGACACCAAATAACTTGTACCGATAACCTGAACCATGCATCAACCATGCATCAACCTGTACCTCAACCTGTAATCAACCTGTACCATAAACAAATGTACCAACCTATACCAAACAACCTGTAATCAACTTGTACCATAAAAAATCACATCAACCATGCACCAACCTTTACCAAACAACCTGTAATCAACCTGTACCATAAACAAGTGCATCAACCATGCACCAACCATGCACCAACCTGTACAAATAACCTGTCACAACAACTTGTCCAAACAACCTATCTCATCAATCTTATCAACCAAATCATATATACTCACCAAGATCAATCACCAAGACAACTCTCAAAGATGTGCATCAACCAAGCATAACATAACAACTCATAATCATCACCAACAACTCATAATCATCACCAGCAACTCATAATAATACAAGTATGCTACGTCATCCATAAACCATGTGTCAACAATAATACTAACAAGTGCCTCCAACCATGTACCAAGTATGTACCAATCATGTATCAACTACTTATCAACTATGACTCATCAATATGTACCGACATCATCAACTATAGACCTCATGTATGTGCCAACTCATCAACTACTTGTCTCAACCATGTACCCGACATGTACTTCAACCAAATTCCCCCATCAATTTCATCATCCAAATCTGATTTGTAACTTTGTAATATACCTGGTGTATATTATCACATACCTACAAACCTTACTTAACTTTTACAACAAGAGACTAGCATTTTCATCAAACTTTGTTTTAGTCTCACATGACTAGTTTTGGATTAGTCAACAACCCTAAATTGAAATAATCATAACTATGTACCTGTAATGAATAAAGATCTGAAACTGATACACAATGTTCTTAAATGTGTTTTGTGCAATTCCTCCAGGTGTCACTACTTGAAACCTCTCAGAAAAGGAGTTATAGAAAAAATGGCATACCTTGCTGAATTCTGACTTATTCTAGAGAGCAACCTTGTAGAGCGTGCGCCGCACAAAATATTTGTTGAATAGATATGGAAATGTTAGAAATAATAATATAGACTATATTATAACCAAAACATTTGGTCTTACTGAATTTGGATCTGTTATGAAGAAGTTATGACATTTTTACCCGAAACACCTTTTTTAGACTAGTTTCAGGACTAGCCACAAACCCTATTTTCCACGGAATGTAACTCCAAAAATACAACGACCCACAAGTTGAATTTTTTACCACAGATACTTGGATATGTTTCCTCAATGGAATAGCAATTTCATGGTATGAATAATTCTATAAAAAAAGTACGAAAATGGTGAGATGACCTGTAAATAACATACCTTAGAAAGCATCATCAAAAGAATTTATCCTCTCTTGAATTCCGACCTTCGTTTATTCACCTTCCTTCTAAAATTCGGCTTAGATATCCTTTGGTTACCTTAGACACCTATATATACTCAATATGCTCAAGGGTGATATAAAATGAGAGAGCCTTGCCTCTTATTTGTTCTCTCCAAGTAGCTTCCTTTAAAACATCTTCTAGGTCACTTTGCCCACTTTCCTTATTAGCTTCGGTAAGTCATGTGACTGCCATTAAAGTAGCTTCTAAATGTCCTCTTTTCCTTATTTTAGGGTTAACCCACTTCTAATTTCTCCATTAAATTTATTATTTAAATAATTTTTTTTGTATTCACTTTGAATTATAATACACTCATCACTTCAATTTATTATTTACCTTCTAAAATCCCTTAAACCACTTTGACTACTTTGACCTTTTGGGGCTTCTACATGACATATGAGGGTCCTCCAACTTCGTAAGGCCATAACTCTCAAACCGTGAGGAGTTATGTGACGTTCCACATACCACCAGAAATAGAATGACATGTAATATCCATATAGAATAGTATTAAATTCAAATATATCAAAACTCATACCATTATCCATCAAACAAACTTGGGTCCATTACCCAAACCTGGGTTCTCCAACTTCTTATGGCCATAACTCTCTAACTGTGAGGAGTTATGTGACGTTACACATACCACTGGAAATGGAATGAAATGTACTATCCATATCGAATATTATTACCTTAAAATATATTAAAACTCATACCATTATACATGAAACAACCTTGGGTCCATTACCCAAACCTTTGTGCTACTGAAATTTGCTACTGGAATTTCTCCAAGGGTTGACATCAATCACTAAGGGTTGAAATCAATCTACAATATCACTCTCCAATGGTTGACATCAATGAAAACCAACAATCCATACCAACTATCCATCAACCTAAGCCAACTGTCTGACAATCTCCCCCTTTGGCATTGATGGCAAGACCAACATTGATGGAAACACTTAGTCATGATAACATTCATGCTTATACTCTTCGTCAATGTTTCTATCTCTCCCCGTTTGACATCAATGACAAATGGTATATCCCTTTGGGGATGCTCCCCCTCACTAAAATATCCTTAGGGATGCTTCCCCTCACTAAAATATCCTTAGGGATGCTCCCCCTGTCTACGTGCCTTTGAATTTTCTTTGTGTTTATAAGCCTATGATTACTCTCTTTCCCTTCATATGAATAATATCTCCCCTTTTGACAAAGGGTATCACTCTGAAGTCATATCTTTCATTCTTTCCTTGTGACAATCGCTCCCCTTGGAAACATCACTCTATGCTCTCTCTCCAAGCATTTACCTTTGCATATGATAATTCTCTCCCCCTTTGTCCTATTTATGGTGCTTTCTCATGTACATCTAAGACATATAAGATAAGCATTCAAAATCATTCATTTTGGAGTAGAAATTACTCCTAGACTCTGGCAAAGATACTCAAGGGCTTCCCCTGGAAACGGTTTTGTAAAGATGTATTCCACTTGTTATTTTGTTCCCACATATTCAACTTTGATGTTCTTCTTTGCAATCTGTTTTCATAGAAAGTGATACTTGATTGGAATGTGCTTCGTCTTGGAGTGCATCACCGGGTTTTTTGAGATACTGATGGCGCTTGTATTATCACAATAGATTGGAATGTGCTCATCATACTCAACTTGTATAGCTATCAAAGTTTGTTTCATCCCTAGAACCCGTGTACAACATGTTGATGCTGCAATATACTCTACCTCAGCTATAGATAAGGATATTGATGATTGTTTCTTGCTTAGCCAAGATACTAAACACTCACCCAAGTAGAACGTTGCTCCATTGGTGCTTCATCGGTCATTAATGCAACCTGCCCAATCTGCATCTATGTAGTCAATAAGTGATAGATCCTTTCCTTTTGGATACCATAATCCAAACTCTTCTGTTCCTTTGAGATATCTAAAAATACTCTTCACTGCTAATACATGTGATTCCTTTGGTGCTGCATGAAATCGTGCCACCTGTCCAACTGCTTGCAATACATTTGTTCTGGATGCTGTCACATATAGTAAACTACCAATCATTGACCTGTATTTCCTCTGGTCTGTAGACTTTGAATCATCATATTTTCTCAACTTGCAACTGGTTTGCATAGAAGTGGTAACTGGTTTGCAATCTTCCATTTCAAACCTCTTTAGCATTTCTTTGATATACTTAGTTTGAGAAATAAAAATTCCTTGGTTTCTTTGACATATATGAAGACCCAAAAATAAGGATAGTCCTCCAAGTAATGACATTTGACGCAGCCGCACCCCTTGCCTCTGCAAAAGGCCTCTGCGTTGACCTCCCGGTCTTTAAGGATCATTCAAAGTTCACCCCCCCCGCGAGCCGGAGTGGCTCCTTCGATTCTCCCCTGGAATCTTTATTTGATTTTGACCCACAGGTCTTTTTCGGCACCTTACAGCCTTTAGGCCCGATCCCTTCTCCATTCACAACAGAACAGTAGTAATCGAGTTTCAGGGTTTTCCCATCCTTGATGTCGCAAACCCTTGCTTCCTCGAATTCCCGATCTCTGATATCCCGATGCGCTCCCTTTGAACTTTAGCCCCTCCTGGCTATGCCCCAGTCCATGCGACCTCCTCTTATATGACCGTAGTCATACTTCTTATCGGGATTCGAGGTTTCGAATGTCGAAATGTATTAAACCCCTTGTCAACGGAATCCCCGATTTCCCAATTGATGACCTTTCCTTTCGGGAAATTTCCCGAAAGCTTCGATCTCAACCACGCGTCCTCAAGGATGGAAGGTCCTCGCCACTTCGGAATTTTCACCGTGTAAATTTCCGATACCTTGTTATGCTGAGATGACGTCAGCAGGGTCCCACACGGAGCTCTCCTTTTTTTGAAAAATCAGAATTCACGATTTTGAACTGCAAGTTCCCCTTGTCTCCAGGACTCACGAAATGTCGATCCCCGACTTCCTCCGGATTTCTGACACGTGTCCCAAGTAGATGGACGGTTCAGATTGATCCTCAGGTTTCGCCAACTGAAAAAGCCAAAACACTCACTTATGTGAGTCCCGATGATCGAAATGCCGATGGGCTTCCGATCTTGCCCACGTGTCCCAACTGATGGACGACTCTGATCGTTTACGGGGCTTCTAACATGGATTTTCCCGATCTCTTTCCCACAGAACTTCTAATTTGTCGAGTCCCTAAACTCCGATGGAGTCTTCCTTTTCGGGACTTTTCCCGAGATCTTAGATCTTCGCCACGTGTCCCCTCAAGATGGACGGCCCTGATTTAACCTGGGGATTTCGAGACTTTCAATGCCCCGATGACCCAATTTCTTTGACAACCTAAAACCCCGGTTGCCGAAATGTCGACGGGCGCTCGATTATCACCACCTGTCTCCACAAGATGGATGGATCAGATTGATTCGGGTATTTTCACTATGAAAATTCCCGATCACTTGTCCTTGTGACTCCCGATTTCACGAATGCCGAAATTCCGATGGCCACACCTCTCATTGGAACTTTCCTCCTCCCGTTCACGAAGCTAAACTCTGTGCAACTCCTGGTCAGTCCAACGGATGATGGGTATCTATGTGAATATCCTACGGTCCACAATCTCCTGAGCTTGAACTCCAGACGCAACCGTAACCTCCCCGCTTCTCTGGCAGATCTGACGGCTGGCGGGATTTCACTAATCCTCCCCCCCAGATTTCTGACCATCGGTCTCTTCCCTTTGATGATTTCTACGAAGGAAACCAAGGACTCTTCCCTCGACTTATCCGCTTGCGCTACAAACTTTCGATGCCCCTCAATGTTTTCAAAAGGCTTTACTCCTCCTGAGATTCTCACAACTTCGGGCCTCAAAGAGGATCCTCGCACGCACTCCTTGCGGCGACCTCCAAACACCTGAGGTGTTAAACGCTCTTCAACTTTGTGCATGCCTTGCATGGCTCCTGTGCCCCACTGTACTATGAGGAAATGAGAACAAACGCTACCCCTCCTGAGCTTTCAGAGACAACCCTCTGAACTCCTTGTCGACACACTCGTTGCAGACAATTCAACTGCACTCCTTGCAGGAATCTTGCTCAGATAGAGAAACAATTGAAACTCATCCTCCTTACTCTTCCTCTCTCAGATTTCAAACATTCAACAAGAAATCATTCATACATAGCATAAAAAGCAACTGCATGATAGAAATAAGAAATCATTCATGAACATAACATTCAAAGATGCATACACAGAGAATATGTAAACATAATGAGTCTGAATCACAACTTTCTTTATATAAATTCAGAACTTCTGTACATGGAGTTTGCTACAAATCTCCCTGCTTCTCCCCTATGCTCTCTTCTCTGTTCATGCTTCAATTCCTGGTACAATGCACAATGAGGGTGTCTATATCCTGTTTCCCTCTTCCCTTCTAAAACTGTCTAATCTAGAATTGAATTCTACCTACTTGCATTAACTCCTATAAATGCCTTCTACCTACTAAGGACGAGAGCAATCGCTCAAGGTCCGTTTACATTATACAACTGTGCTTCTTCTTAATGAATTCATTTAAGATTGCGCATCAACTTCAAGGAAATTTCAAAATTTGCGCTGGCTTGTCCAGCTGTCTTTGGCTTCTACACTGGCTCACTTGATGTTGGCGATGCTCCTGCATCAACATTTCAAATTCATTCTGCATATCCTTTGCAAATTTCTGGCTTAACCTGTCATTAGTACTTCCAAAACAATATCATCAACATAAATTTCAATTAATAAAATATTACCTTGAGTTACCTTGATGTAGAGGTTGTTGTCTATGCTTCCTTTCCATAGTTCATAGGGAGTTTTGTCATTGTTTTTTATGAGCATTACTCTATTTTGAATGTGAACTAATGTATGCACTGCATGTGTCCAAAACATATTTGTCAATTTGGAATCCATTAGCATTGTTCGAGCCATTTCCTGTGTAATTGTCATCCATTATGATAATGTTACTTTGTCTCTTAACCACTCTCTGAACCAATCTATGAATCCATGCTCTCGTCCACTATCATATATCTGTCCAAACCTGCTAAGTGTTCTTACGAATCCATCTATGTCCATACTGTCCAAGACTCTATTTGCGCAACTGTCCATAATGTTGACCCATTTATTACTATACTATCATGAAGTCTTGATTAATCTATCAAACTATACTTCTTCTAACTGATTGCTCTGAATATGTCTTCTCAAACTTTGCAAGTTGCTCGAAGGATGGTTCTTTGGTCTGTCACAGATATCGCATAGAATCCTCCTGTCTAATATTCATATTACTTGGGAGTCTCTAAGCCGGATGGCTCAGAACAATTCCTGCTTTGATGTGTATTCATCACCATATTCATTATTAAATTCATTATCTCTCTGAGCTTTGACTTCTTTCTTTCTGTCTGTGGATTCATCTTTCACTACAATGCCTGAAAGTACAATCTCTTGAACATGTTCCTTATATACATGTCCTTCCTTTCTTTCAGTTATTTTCTGAACCAATCTGTATCTGACATCTTTCCTTTTCTCTGTAGAATTTTCTTCATCTCGTTTTATTGCCAATCTTGCGATCTCTGGTACCTGTTCTCTGTTCACCTATTCTTGCTATTTTCTTATCCATAATTTCTTATATCTGATATCAATATTCTCTTTCATGGAAGTATCGATCATGCTTCTACAATCACTATCTATGTGTCCATAGTTATGACATTTGTAACACTCAATGTTACATGCAACCACATAGGCACTTCTTGCTTGAACATTTCTTTTACAATCCCTGCAATCTGCAACCTTATGTCCAAAGTTAGTATAATAAAAACAATTACCATAAAATAAATTTGCATACCTGGTAGTGAATGATCTTATTTGTGGCGTAGTCCTTCTGAATTTTTGCCTTGATGGATCATGATCATGATTTAAGCTTCTGTGTGGCTTGAACATGGATGGTCTTCTTAAAGACGTATCTTCAATAGTTTTCTTAGATTCTGGTTGACCATGATTCCTTCCTTTGAGTACTTCTGCATAACTCTTTCTATTTTCTTCATTCTTCTTTTCTAGCAACCTAGAGTACTTCTCTTCATTCTCTATAACTGATGTGGATGTTTCTGTCTCTTCAACGTTCTTGTTGACCTTGATGATTTTACTTCTCAATGTGACAACTTCTTCTTCAAGCTTCTCAACCTCTTCTTCTTTCTTCATTATCTGAGACTTCATGACTTCTTATGTTCTTTTCACTTCTTCAAGCTGGATATTTAATGTGATTATTCCTTCTTCAAGTCCTTTCTCTTCTTGACCAAACTCTGCCTCAAGATGGTTTAGATCGTTAGTTCTTTCCTTAAGATGATATATCAATATCTTCTCTCTCATTTCCGCTTCTTCCTTCTGTGATGCTATGTTTATTTCCAAACACTGCTTTTGATATTCAATATTTACTTCGATCTTTCTAGCTTATTCTAGATGATTTCTTAAGTTCTCGATGACCTTTTGGGATTCTTAAAAAATGTGAACACTTTCCTTTTGTTTCATCGATTCTTTCTTGAGTGAATTTTTTTCTTCTCTTAGTTCATTTAAAGCACTAATCAATTCTTCTTCATAATTGTCTTCCTTTTCAATTAGTTTTTCTGTCTCATTTACTTCATGGAATTCTATTTCAATATGTCCATGTTTTTCACAATTAAAACAAAACAACATACCTCTGGTGATTATGTACTCTTAATCTTCTGAATCTGCTTGACATGGTGAACACAATTCTTCTTGATTTGTATCTGCATCTTCTTGGACATTTTTTGAATTTGTGATGGGTGAAGAATATATGTCATGTAACTTATTCCAAAGTTCTTTTGCTGATGAACATTTACCAACCTTTTCTCTTACCGGATTAGGTAATCCTTCCCAGATGAAATCCATTGCTATTTTTTCATTATTCCTCAATTCCTTCTTGGCTGTAGTCTTTGCCCTTTTTGAACTATAATATTCTGTAACAATTGATAGCCAAATATAATGTCCCTGTGCCTGTAAAAATACTTTCGTCCTTATGCTCCACATCTCATACTTAAGACCATTCTGACCATTAAACATTGGTACTTCATTCTTAGAATAATCCATGATCTCCTTCCAGTGGTTAAACTGTTTCCTGAAGGAACCTGCTCTGATACCAATTATTGGATTATTGAGAAGGGGGGGGGGGGTGAATCAGTAATAGATCAATTTAATACTTTTTAACCATATAATCCAAGTGTTATATCAATGTATCATTATCATTCAACAACTATAGAGTAAATAAGAAACGAACAAATGAACAATCATGTACATACACAATAAACCAGTGTTTTACGTGGAAACCCAAAGCGGGAGAAAACCACAAAATGCTTTTTCTTATATGTCTTGAATACTTACATTCATTGGAAGCACCAAATTCCTTTGTTTTCCAGCTGCAACTGGAAGGAGGCTCCAACCCCCTAGTTTCTCAGGCTACAACCCGAGGGAAGCTCCAAGTCCCCAATTCTCTGGCTACAACTAGAAGGAGGCTACAACCCCCTATGTTCTCCAGCTAAAACCAGAAGGTGGCTACAACCACCTATACTTTCCCCGAACCACTGCCTTGAAGTATAAGTAGAATGATGAAACCACTGTCACACTATCATTGTGAGATATACTGCTTTAAACCTATATCAATCAAACTGCACCAAATAACTTGTACCAATAACCTAAACCATGGATCAACCATGCATCAACCTGTAATCAACCTATACCATAAACAAGTGCATCAACCATGCACCAACCTGTACCAAAGAACCTGTAATCAATCTGTAACATAAACAAGTGCATCAACCATGCACCAACCTGTACCAAACAACTTGTAATCAATCTGTACCATAAACAAGTGCATCAACCATGCACCAACCTATACAAATAACCTATCACAACAACCTGTCACAACAAATTGTCCAAAAAACCTATCATAACAACATGTATTATCAATCTTATCAACCAAATCATATCTACTCACCAAGATCAATCACCAAGACAACTCTCAAAGATGTGCATCAACCAAGCATAACACAACAACTCATAATCATCACCAACAACTCATAATAATACAAGTATGCTACATCATCCATAAACCATGTGTAAACAATACTACTAACAAGTGCCTCCAACCATGTACCAAATATGTACCAATCATGTATCAACTAATCCTCAACTATGACTCATCAAGATGTACCAACATCATCAACTATACACCTCATGTATGTGCCAACTCATCAACTAATTGTCTCAACCATGTACCCGGCATGTATCTCAACCAAATGCCCTCATCAATTTCATCATCCAAATTTGATATGTAACTCTATAATATACCTGCTGTATATGATCACATACCTACAAACCTTCCTTAAATTTAACAACAAGAGACTAGCATTTTCATCAAACTTTTCTTTAGTCTCACATGACTAGTTTTGGATTAGTCAACAACCCTAACTTGAAATAATCATAACTATGTACCTGTAATGAATAAAGATATGAAACTGATAAAAAAAGTTATACAATGCATTTTATGCAATTCCTCCAGGTTTCACTACTTGAAACCTCTCAGAAAAGGAGTTATAGAAAAAATGGCATACCTTGCTGAATTCTGACTTATTCTAGAGAGCGACCTTGTAGAGCGTGCCCCGCACGGAATATTTTTTGAATAGATATGAAACATGTTAAAAAACATACTAAATATGTTACTCTAACCAAAACATTTTGTCTTACTGAATTTGGATTTGTTATGAAGAAGTTATGACATTTTTACCCGAAACACATGTTTTAGACTAGTTTCAGGACTAGCCATAAACCCTATTTTCCATGGAGTGTAACTCCAAAAATACAACGACCCACAAGATTAATTTTTTACCATAGATACTTGGATATGTTTTATCAATGGAATATAAATGTCATAGTATGAATCATTATATAAATTGTTTTATTGCGAAAATGGTGAGATGACCTATAAATAACATACCTTAGAAAGCATCATCAAAATAATTTATCCTTCCTTGAATTCTGGCCTTCTTTTCTTCACCTTCCTTATGAAATTAGGATTAGATATCCTTTGGTTACCTCAAAAACCTATAGATATTCAATATTCTCAAGTGTGATCTAAAATTAGAGAGCCTTTCCTCTTATTTATACTCTCCAAGTAGCTTCCTTAAAAACATCTTCTAGGTCACTTTACCCACTTTCCTTATTTTAGGCTTAACCCACTTCTAATTTCTCCATTAAATTTATTATTTAAATAATTAATTTTGTATTCACTTTTAATTATAATACACTCATCGCTTCAATTTATTATTTACCTTCTAAAATCTCTTAAACCACTTTGACTACTTTGACCTTTTGGGGCTTCTACATGACATATGAGGGTCCTCCAACTTCGTAAGGCCATAACTCTCAAACCGTGAGGAGTTATGTGACGTTCCACATACCACTAGAAATGGAATGACATTTAATATCCATATAGAATAGTATTACCTGCAAATATATCAAAACTCATACCATTATCCATCAAACAAACTTGGGTCCATTACCCAAACCTGGGTTCTCCAACTTCTTATGGCCACATCTCTCTAACTGTGAGGAGTTATGTAGCGTTCCACATACTACCAGATATGGAATGAAATGTAATATCCATCTAGAATAGTCCTACCTTCAAATATATTAAAACTCATACCATTATACATGAAACAACCTTGGGTCCATTACCCAAACCTTTGTGCTACCAAAATTCGCTACCAGACTTTATCCAAGTGTTGACATCAATCACTAAGGGTTGAAATTAATATACAATATCACTCTCCAATGGTTGACATCAATGAAAACCAACAATCCATACCAACTATCCATCAACCTAAGCTAACTGTCCGACACTACATGCCCAAACACCAAAGGATGGAGAAACACCATCTTTAGTTGTTGAGGGATCCTACACATGTCCATGACATACACATTGGCCTTTGGTGTGTGGGCCTGTAGGATCCCTAAACCTTTCCAAAGTAACCCCACCACTACTCAGTTATCTAGAGGGATCACAACAACTGATTTCCCCAAACCCCTATTTTCTTCTAAAAAAAATCCCACAAACATACACACACGGGAAGCTCCTAAGCTAGACTACAATGTGGTGGAAGACTTGAAGAAGATGAAGGCCAATGTGTCTATCATGGAAATGTGTAGGATCCCTCAACAAAAATATTTTATGTTACATGCCTTAAAATCAATAGATACCCCTATAACAAGCAATGATCAAAGTGGGGTCCCATCTCCCACAATTTTAACAAATAAGCCAAGTGTGAATGCTTGTTCTTTAGAAAAAACAGGAAGGCCTTTTGTTCCTCCTTTCCACTTGAAGTTGGAATTTTTCAACAAAAATATACATAATTTCCTAGTTGATTAAGGGGCAATGAAAATAACCCTTGCTGATGCTATAGCCATTGCGGCCTCAAGATTATCTCCTTTGGAAGACTATGAAGCCTCAAGGTTTGCAGTAGAACTGCTCTACAAACCGTCGGTACCTAACAACATTTCTAACTGGAAAGTATTTGAAGGGGATGAACAGATTGTATATTTCTCTACTAATCAAGAGAATTTTAGGGATTTGGCCATTGATGATGAAATATTCCAAGAACTACTCATAGAATCAAATCTCCACGAATAGAATAAGGGAACAGATCACTCTGATGAAAAACCAAAGTTTCACATGATACCAAAAGGAGTGGCCAATCTGGAGAACTTTTTGACCTAAGGGAAAGATTTAGAGGGACAAGGAATGAAAAAACAAGGATCTCATGTCCTATATATGAAACTATAAACCTAGGAACTCCTGAGAACCCCAAGAATTTCAATTTGGGTAAGATGTCCAAGGAAGACATGAAAGCTTATCTCAAATTCTTTAAAGAATATCAATATGTCTTTGCTTGGTCCTACCGATAATTGAAAAATTATGATACTCGCATTATCCAACACAAAATCCCATTAAAGTCTGGAGTAAAACCATTCCAACAAAATATTAGGAAGTACCACCCATCTCTGGAACCTTTGATGTATCAAGAGCTGAAGAAATTATTAGATGCCAAGATTATGTTTCAAGTAAGATACTCTGCCTGGGTAGTCAATATGGTACCTGTCAGAAATAAGTACGGGGATATTCATCTGTGTGTGGATTTTAGAAACCTTAATAGAGCATCAGAAAAGGATAAATATCCAGTCCCACCCAATGAACAACTCCTACAGACAGTATCCGGCTCTGAAATATTTTCCCTCGTAGACAGTTTCTCGAGATATAACCAGGTCCTGATTTCCAAAGATGACCGATTAAAAATTACCTAGCGGACCAAGTGGGGAACCTTTTATTATAAACGCATTCCCTTCGGTTTGATTATCGTAGGAGAAACCTTCCAGAGGGCCATGGATGTATATTTTTGGGGATTAATTAAAAATTTTGTAGTAGTATATTTAGATGACGTAACAATATACTCAAAAAACAAGGAAGTCCACATTCAACATTTGACTCAGATATTTGAAAGGTGTAAGAAATACGGAATATCTTTGAACCCTAAGAAAACCATCTTTGGTGTAGAGGAAGGAAAAATATTAGGTCATATAATATCTCAGGGAGGAATTAGTATCGACCCTGAGCGAATAAAAGTGATAGCTCAACTTCCCTTGCCTCACAATAAAAAGACCATGCAATCTTTCTTTGGGAAAATCGACTTTGTGAGAAAATTTACTCCTGTCTTCACTGAAACTGTTATACCTTTACAAAAATTGATTCACAAATATGTAGAGTTTAAATGGGATGAAGAAAGGAAATGTGCTTTTAACAACATCAAAACTGCAATATCCCAAGCACCAATACTACGAAGCCTTGATTTCAACAATTTGTTTTTCCTTTATACCTTTGCTTCTAAGCAATCCTTGGTCGTAGTACTTACCTAGAAGGATGATGAAAATAATGAGGCACTGATATCATTGATGATTACTAACCTTCAAGGAGTCGAACTGAACTATCCAACTATAGATAAACATGCTTACATAGTTTATAAAGCAGTCAAACATTTCAGATCATATATCCTGAAGAATCACACTAAAGTCATAGTCCCTCACTCGACAGTCAGATATTTGTTCACCCAACAAGAAATGGGAGAAAGGAGGGAAAAATAGATGGCAGACATTCAAGAATTTGATCTAGACATAAAACCTACCAAAACATCAATGGTCAAGGATTGTGTAAACTGGCTGCTGAGGTCCAAGATCTGATTAACACAAAAGACTTTGGTTGGGAAAACGAGTTGTCATCATGGTGCAACGAATCCTTATATGTACCACTCGAGAAAGAATATTGCTATGGAAATCTATCTTATCTCCTCCATCATCGAACTTGTCTGGAAAACCTAAACTTTAGAGAAAGGAGAGACCTCAGGTTAAAATCTTCTCAATACCACCTCATAAATTCAATGCTCCTTCCTGTAAATTATGATGGAGTGCTCCTTAGATGTCTTGAACACAATGATGTAGAAAGAGTACTGAGAGAGCTCCATGACGGTCCAACGGGTGGACATTTTGAAGGAGAAACCATGACTCACAAAATATTAGGGGATGGTTATTACTGGCCAACTTTGTTTAGGGACGCTCACACATATGCCAGGAAATGTAAATCTTGTACAGTGAACTGACCAGAGTCGTCGATCCATCAGAGCATGGAGGTATCATATCTACCACCGTTGGATCTAGTTTCCACTATATCAAGGTGAAATCCATTAGAAAGAGTTGGCGGGAGTGTACTTTTAGAGGGAACTCTCGAGCGGTTGCAGAAAAAATCTGAGGGAGAGAGTCCAAGGACATATCTGGACTGTTGATCGAGACCTGAAAAATACCTTATCCTAACCATTTATCTTAGGGTTCCACTCAGACTAAATAACATAGATGAGCTCTGATGAGGAGGATCTAAGGGAATATCTAGAATGTTGATAGAAGCTAGGGTTATATTAAATCTTAGTTGTCGATCCACCGTAAAGGCCTAACAGGTTCCTTGGCGAGTAGTGACAAGGGGATGATGTCACCCCAACCAATGTTCTTGGGGTAGATGTCAACATATGGAAGATTGAAATAGATACCCCATGATAACGTGTAGACCCACCTCAGCCCACGTGTAACGGTGTGGGTGGTGCCACATGTCAAGTAAATATTGTGCCATGTGTCACATAGTTTTGTCCCTTTTGAGCCAGTGTCATTTGGGTATGAATGTACCATGTGTCATGCTAGGCGACCGATACATGTGGAAAAAATGCCTATATGGAATGAACATGGTGGCCTCATATGCCAGGTGGGGAACAACTTCAGATTTTGACAGTCAAAGTTTCCATGGAATAATAAGTAGAAACACTTCGATGGGAGAACTTTGAGAGCTAATCTGGACTGTATATCGGTGGCCAGTTGGGGATAAAATTAGCTGTCGAAAGGTGCAGGAACCATATGGTCAAGGATAAAGAGGATAATATTGCCATGGTGACATCTCGATGATGTGGATTTCCAAATTGTCAACTCGTGTGTCCAAGGGGTGGCATATGTCATCTAGGGATAGGATGGTAGAGTGAAAGTGGGACCCCTTTAGACAAGGAGGTCTTTTGGACCTTGGTTTAGTCGTATCCATTAGACCTACGGGTAGTATATTTGGACTGTTGATCGGTCAGAGAACCCAAGTGTGATATAGACCGTTGAGGCTGGTGTGTCATCATTATATGTGTGAGGTTAGTGAAACCTAGAGAAGGATAGAACATTGATGATACATGCTTCAACGACATGAGTTGAGCCATTGATCTGTTGATAGGCGAGAGATATATCCACTGTTAATTTCCTCTAGATTCGTCTGAGAGAGGTTGACATCATTATGATGTGAGGGAGTTAGCATGGCATATAATGGGGATAAGTAGTGACATATGTCACTACATAATTGGTCAACGAGGAAAGGTGGGTCCCATTAGAAAAGAAGGTCCTCCAACCTTTGTTTTAATTCAGGCTGGTATATCTATGGGCCAGTGAACCTAGACCGTCGATTCCCAAGGTTTCATCGTCAAGGTAGAAGGATGGAGAGTTAGGTATTAACCAAATAATGCCAATGGTGAAATAGATAAATGACACATTGAGATCCATCTATCTTCGTGGGGATGCGGTGGTGAGACCCGAACTGTTGATCCAGGTGCAATGTCGTTTGGGTTCGAGGATGAACTTATTAGGTGTTGGTAAGGAACGTCGACGATGAAAAGGGGAGATATGGAATGTTGTTTAGCCCAGGGTAAAGACTTATTCTGAACCATTGATCTACCGTGGGTCTCACCATTAGTTTTAGCAGTGAGAAGGGGTGAGCGATAACTATTTCACAAGTTAGCATTTTCGACTCGCCTAGAGTCATTGAACGAATGGAGTG
>JZKD02S2354544.1:64519-91223 GCA_000966675.3 Picea glauca | reverse complement strand
GCATAACTTTTCTGACGGTCACTGGCTTCTTTAAGCCTTTGCTTAATAGTAACCATCTGTTCTTCCATTTCTTGGAGCATGTCTGGCCCCAATATGACACGATCTTCTAAACGATTTCGACTCGCCTAGAGTCATTGAACGAATGGAGTGAGAATCGTCAGATCGAGGAAGTCAAATGGGAGGGGTGTTAACCCTCATGTAGGTTGGAGTCACTGACCCACTTAGAGCGATTGGATGAGCAAATTTTGAGTTGTCAAATCTTGGAAGGGGTTCAATTAACTGTGCATCATTAGAAATTTCAGTTGGGGGTATTTGCAACCCATGGGAATGAAATTCTTGATGAAAATGACATGAGGTTATGTGGGGTCGAAATTATGGGTCGACGAGCCATATGGAAAGTGCCATGTCGGAGCCATGAAAGTGCCATGTCGTATGGCACGAGGACTAGAAGACCATGTGGATTTTTTAGGGAAATATTCCACCGTGGACAAGTGAACTTTCCCTCGGATTACTGACCCTTATACCAAGACAAAAAAAATCATTTGGACACTACCATTCCTATAAACTCACTTTGCTTATTGAAAAAGAGAGGAGAAGGTAAACGAGGATGTACTGTGTTTATGACATTTGTCCTAGATTCTCCTACTCACAAGCTTGATCCAATTCCTGGTGAAAATCAATACTTGCAATGAACAACAAGAAACAAGCGACTTCCTTCTACTCTAATGGATTAGGCGAAGCAAATACATCTGTGTAAATTAAATTAAACATAGAAAAGCACATGAAACCAAATTAATCAGTCGGATAATCTCCATTGCAACCTAGGTAAAGTATATATGTAGATGAATACTCAACCCAGGGTCTTCATCCCGATCCTTATAATAGTACAATTATGTCCATGTGAATAGATGATTTGATGTCGAACATGAATAAAACCACTTGATTACCGGTAATTTAGGTATACTGTTAGCAAGTGCGAGGAAAATCACCATTGATGTCAATGATTTTTAAGGTACTTTTTAAGTACAATCCAACAAACGTGAAAAATGAGTTGAAGTCAAACATTTATGGAATCAGTCGGGTAGGGGTCATTGATGAATACCCACTACTAAATGCGAGGAGGCTTTCCATTGAGGCATGCAGGTCCCAAGGTATTGATGTGTTCCTAAGTCTATTTCTTGGATAATTTGTTCAATTTGACATGAAAAGACCCATTGAAGGAGGGCATTGATGTATCCCCCATCAGTCGACACAAAACTTGTCACATGAGGGTAATAAGATATAGTAGATGAAAACAGACTGACACAGGTATGGAAACTGGTAACATTTTGGATGGTTGACTTTTGAGGTGAAAACTTCCCTTTAACACTGAGGCACAATGTAAGACTTGGCAACATAAACTCAGAGTGGACCAAAACATAATGTAGAGAGTGCTGAGGAATTCTTTGGATGGTTCAAAGGAGTAGAAAGACTCATAGGATTGTTTTAGTGTGGAGGTTTAATGGATTATCCAAGTGTACAATAAAAGTGAAAACAAGTTCCATGTTCAAGGGAAACTACAAGAGCTGCCCAGAATTTTTTCAAGAAACTTGACCCACTTCCTTCAATTTCCCCCCTATCCAGATAGATGAGTACCTATTTTTTATTTAACGAGCTCAAGGAGGATAAAACATGATTGATACAACTCACCTTCGGTAAGTTCCTCTTCCTTTATTTAACAAACTTGAAGAAGTAAGGGTTTGTCCCCAGATGGGCCACTTAGTGTGTAATTTTGCGAGTCCATAGAAGGAAAAATCGGTTGTTTTTCATGGTTAGGGAGTTTGAAAATAACTTAAATAAGACTTCGGGGTTGTCCTTTTCATGATTTTAGTTTTCGAGGTCTGAAAAATTATAAAACGATACGATGAAGAACTCTTCTAGTCAAGATTGACTAAAGTGTTCCTTTTTCGTAGTTAGTCTGTTGGGACCAAAAATTGATAACCCACCACCCAACACGCATCTCTTCATATTTTAATGAGCATGAAGTATGACGAAGTTTTCTCACTAGAATCACAAGGTCATAAAAAAATATCTGCTTTGTAAATTCCTGCATAATCAAGTTGTTCTGGGAAAAAAATATTAGCAGTTTCTTTAAAAATGATTAAAAAAACTCAAAACAAAAATTATAAAATGTGAAAAGGAGGTGAAAATGACTAAATTTGGACATATTAAAAATCAATTAGGGCAAAAAGTCATTCTCACCTTTTGTTTTACTATTCTCCTTTTTCTTTTGACTTTTTCCCCTTTTGGAGTGATTTTCGAGTGTTGATTGCAAGAGTTGCAGGTGACCATTTGTGATTTTGTTTGGATCAGGTTGGTTCTCTATCCTTTCTCATTCATTTACATGTTTTTTAAATCTAATTTTAGCCTTTAATTTATGAGCTCGGGCTCCTTGGAAATCCCTAGAGCATCGAACAAGATCATGGCTCCCTTAAGTAATTGAGGGGAGCGTCTATCGAGATTTCAATGCCCTGGTATGTGCCTTTGGGGAGCGTTAGTGCTCTGTTCTTTCCTTTTAAGGAGCGCTACGTGCAAATGTTTTTTTTTTTTTTAGGCTGTAAAAAGGAAATTATTTTCTTTGAAAACTTAGCTAATGTGATTCTTTCATTAATTTGTAGGTTTGCACATAGCCTATCATGATTGAATGGAAGGAATGAGAACATGAATTCGATGGCATGGCTTCCTTAAAAGACCCTCAAGCAAGGGAAAATCTACAAAACTATGGCTTGCTAAAGTACTTCAAGCTACAAAATATGAGAAAATAAGTTATTTTACTCGAGTATTTGATCGGGTTATGGGTTAATGATGATAAAGCGTTCCAGATAGAATCAAACATGATTGAGATCATCAAATTAGCATTGATCAGTTGCATCCCAGATGAAAGGGGCATCTTTCTGCAACAATCTCATGAATCCTTTAGTAATTTCAGAATAATTGCATATAAAACGACGAAGAAAGTTTGCCTTCCCTTCCAAAATTTGCAGTTGGGTAAGGTTGTTGGGAGGGGATAAAGAGAGAATGGTTTTGAATTTTAAGGGATCCACCCTAATTTCATCTTTGGATACTATGAAGTTGAGGAGTATCCCTGATTCAAAAACAAAAATGCATTTATGGGGGTTCAAACATATGTTGTAAAACCTGCATATAAGAAATATGGCCCTTAGATGACCAATATGATCTCGTTGATGAGTCGAGTGAGATGAAAAATGGTCGAGATAAGGTTCAACGATATGTTTGATGTCATGAAATGCATACAACATAGCCCACTGAAAAGTGGCTCAAACATTTTTAAGGCCAAAAGGTAATTTCCGATAGGTGAAAGTCCCCCATGGGCAGATGAAGCCTATTTTGTGTTGATCAGCCGGTAAAATTTTGATCTTGTTATATCCATAAAATCCATCCATAAAATAAAAAATGATGCTTCCGACGCAATTATCAATAATTTGGACGATAAAGGGTGTACGGTCATTGTCCTTCGGACAAGCCTTATTAAGATACCGATAATCGACAAAAAAAATAAATTGTCCCTTGTTTCTTGGTGACCAGAACGATGTTGGAAACCAATTCGGTCAGAGGGACGGGATAAATAAAACCATATTTTAATAATTTTTTGACTTCTGCCTTGATTGTCACAGTTTTTTTGGGATGAACCGGGTGAAGTTTCTATCTCACAGGTTTGACTCCTAGGTAATTTTTGATTTCATTCACAATGAGCGAAGGATCAATCCTTGACATTTATTTGTATCTCCATGCAAAGATGTTGTGAAATTATTTAAACAAGGAAGTAGAAGTTTCAACCTCTTCAGTTGAACAATTGGCACCTAGTTGTATGTTTTCCACAATACCTTCTTTTATGGATATGCCGACAATAATTGTGTGAGAGATATTTCCCAAATTCCCCTCAGAGATGGTATCATGAGTGAGTATCGAAGATTGGGGAGAGTCGACGATATCGGTAGGAAATATAGAGGAACTATATTTCTCAATATCATCCAACTGGGAAGAAAGGATGAACGATGGTGGTTTTCATCCCATGGTGCCTCCTCGATACTAAGAATTACATAATAGATTCATCTGATGGAAAAATATGTAGGATGTAATCAAAAGTTGAGGATAGGGAGTCTAACCAAGATGGTAGTGAATATTAAGTAGATGCCAACAGATGTTGGTCATCCAGTGAAGGAGAGGTAGACTGAATGGCATTGTATTCGACCTCTATAGGACTAAGTGGCATAATGTCACTTAGTGTATCAAACTCTAAGGGGCTAGGTATGATCCATGGTTCAGAGGATTCGAAGGATTGATGTACCATAGTCAAAATCATATTAACCTTTACGATCTATTGCATGGTTGGAGGAAGAGGTGTAGGGAAAGTACCCATGAGCGAGGAATATGTTAGGAGACCTACCCCGACACTTTCATAAGTAATTTTTGAGTCTCCTAGAAATGGAATATTGTTGGTTGTTTGAATGCGAGCATCAGGGGTGCAATAATTTAACTGATCAATGGTCACATTTTACCTTGATGAGGGAATTAGACACATCGAAAAATTGATGAAGCGACAACAGTCATGGCATATAACCAACTTCTCCCTAGAAACACTTTATAATCAAGGGGAGCATCGACTACTTTAACATCTACATAAATAGTTTTGCCTCCTAGTTGAACGAATAAGGATTGTAATAATCCATGAGGTTGGAAAACTCTTCATGAAATTCTCTTAACATGGTGGGATATTGATTAATACTAGGTGGTTTAAGGCCTTTCCAGCAAGCCAAGGAAATGACACATCTGGATTCCCCCTCATCCAAGATAGTGCGACGAATATGTTGATTATGGACAATGACATTGATTTGGAAAGAAAATTGGTGAGAGATTTGTGATTTGAAATTATCCAGGTTGAACGTGATATTATTGGATGACTCGAGACCTATATCTCCAATGGCTGCCAAGAGATTTCTACGTTGGCTAGGGAAGTGTTGTAGAACTTTGAGAGCTGACATAGTGTAAGGTGCTTGGGACATATCTTCAATAATGTTGTAGTTTTGAGCAACATGAGAATTATTATTAAAGGCCGACTTTCAGATTGTACTCTTGGGTGGGCGTAGGATAGAGTCAAAAATTGGTTTCTCAATATGGATCAGTCTAGACAGAGGAGTAACTGAAGTGGACGGTGGATCTGGTGCAGTCTCAGTAGTTAAATTTTCCTTACTGGTTTTACCTGGTGGTGTGTTATATGTTGTAGTGCGAGTGGTAAAATATACCCCATTAAACATATAAATGTGTGCACTTGATGAAGATTCCTCGTTAGGAGGATAACCTGGGTTACTTCCTGTTGGAGGTGCATGATTTTGTGTAATTAGTGACTGTTGTTGTGGAAAAGGATGTGTCAATACAATGGGTTGAGAATTTCCTTTAAAAAGTTTAGCAACTTCATCTCAATGGGGACAATATTGTGTGTAGTGATCTTCAACACAAATGAGACATGGAAATTTTGGTCTGCGCTGTGGTTTCTTTTCACTAGCAGGTGGTTGTGCTTGTGTTTTTGGATTTTCAGTTTGATTATTATTTTTATTGGGTTTATTCTTAGTTTTATTCCCCCCCCTTGATTATTGTGGAGAGGAAAATTGTACTGCATTCACTTCATATACTTGATTTGGGGTGGAGTTTGATGAGATTGGAGTCGGCCTGGTAGCTGAGGCAGTGATTGAGTGATTGGTTGTGTAGGTCGACTGTGAACCAGGCTGGGTTTTGACAGAACCAATAACTCCATCCGAATGAGTAGTGGAGGATGGTTTTGATGGATCAGTTGATGTACGGGGAGCGTTTGGGATCAATTCATACAAAGTAATGGATTGAGAATAAACCAATTCTAGATACTATGCAAGAGCAATGGCTTCATGTTCTGTGACTACACCACAGATGGATACATATCGAGAAATAGGAGGTAATAGAGATTTGGTGAACCATTCAACCAACAATTGGTCTAGAATGGTTTCTTTGATCAACCATCGTCATCATCTCCATTCGTGAATATGATCATAAATATGTACAGAGTTAGTCTAACGAAGGCATGTCAAAATTTTTGTATCAGTTTCGTAGCGGATAGGAAACTGGAAGTGGGTGAGAAAATCCATGGAAAGTGAATTAAAATATTGAAAAGTTCCATGTTGTAACTCAATGTACCATTTAGCCACTGAACCTGTAAGTGTACGTTGGAAAAGACGCAAACAGATAAAATCATCCATCAGTGAATTTGATGAACACCATAGATGAAAATTCATAATGTGATTATTAGGGTCTTCACCAGGTTTGTCGTCAAAATTTGGAATAGCGGAAGGTAATTTGGCACGAATGACTGGCCAAAAAGGGGAGTGTAATATGGGATCGTTGGTTAATATTGACATATCTGGTAGATCTAAAGCAGGGATGATTTTAAGGATGGAAATTTATTTTAAAATATAGAAACCTGGGCGAATCTTACTAATCCTTCATATGCCAACTATAAAATGTTGCCAATATTTTTGTAAAAATGTTCAAATTTCTAAGGATTTTATATAGTTTGTATAAAATTTCGATGATTTTTAAGGTAAAATAATTTTATCCTATAAAATTTTGGTGAATCATTTTTAGAATAGCGTTTTTTTTTGTTGGGAAAACCCATGGAAAATTAGCCCATGAGCGAAATTTAGCCCCTAAAATCATCCCTGAGATTCTAAAGTGGCTAAGAACAGTAATTGTTGATTGGATTGAGGATGCTAATGGTGTGGCATAGGAACACCAGTAGGACTACAAACTAGTTTTTGTGGATAGTTGTATCCAACAAGTCCTCCCATATGCTGCTGATTTTGACCATGAAAATTAAGATTCATTTGTTGAGGGATTTGCATAAAAGGAGAAGGGAAACCCATTTGGCTTTGAGGAGGATAACTGGTTTTCCCTCAAGGAAGGTAACTAGGTTTACCTTGAGGAGGGTAAGGAATTTTCCCTTGGAGAGGAAAAGATGGTTGGCCTTGAGGACCCAAAGTGGGATTCAAGACCCATGGGAAGGGTTGTCCAGAATGTAATATAGAAGGATTGGGACTTAATATTCCACTTTTCGGGTTGGGGTTTGATAATCCTCCTTGATGTGGCTCATGAAAAATTCCTCATTGGGGTGGTCCCCAAGATTGTGACGAGTTTTCGGTAAAAGGGAGTTCCCCCCAGTCAGAATTTGTGCACTAAAAGATAGTTGCCCCCTGGTAGGGATTTGTCCACTGAATAGGGGTGGCCCCCCAGTAGGGATTTGTCCCGCAGTTGAGTTTTGTTGTATGGTAGGGTTTTTCATCCTTTGATGTGAAGGTGTCCCAACAAGGTTTTGTGGAGTATATGAATCTATTGTGTGAAGAGGGATCGTAGGTGTAACCTTTAAGGTACTTCGCAAATGACTAGGTAACACGACTCTTGTTTCACTTTTAAATAGTCCCGAAGTGGCAGTGGTATTGACCATTTGTTCAATAGGATGGTCAATAGGCTAACTTGACAGTCTTGCATCTGCACTGGTGGTGGTAGATGTATGTGGAGGGTCAAAGAGTGCTCGACCAAAATTATTTTTTTCATAAAGATCTCGACTTGATGGAGTTCTCCATATAGGATGAACAAGTGTTTGTTGTGGATCTTCCATTTCAGTAGAGCAGAAAGGGGTAGTATATTCTTCATTGGAAGTTGGTTGTCGTGGTTCCATGTCTAGTTGATCGTATGGTAGTGACGGTAGGCTAGGGTGATCTTCTATTACAATGTTACCCAAGGAGTTCACTCAAATAAGGAGTTGATCATAAGGAATTGTCAAATATGGGTTTGCAGGAAGGGTGGAACTTTCATGAACCACAACTAAATCTCTCTCAAGATTTTCTATCAAAGGAGTGGCGACACTTCGAACGTCTAAATATTTTTCAACCTTTTCACGGTAAGTGTCTTAAGGTGAGTTAGGAGGTATGGATTCATATCCTTCTAGAGGAAACCCTTGCATCCTACATGATATATGAAAACCTTTATTGGATATAGTACCAATTTTAAGGACAACTAAAGTAAACAAACAACATTTGCTAAAAAATATAGAAAACCAACAAGCAAAACAATTTCTTCTCTCAATGAATGTACTAGTTGGTGATGAAATCCAGCATCATGTGATCAAATTGAGAAGGGGATAGGATATGAGTTTGTGGACCAATTACATTGGCGGTCTACTAAATAGAATTACACCTTGGTGCAAGTTCCCTCACGGTTTTACCCGTAGGTTACCCTCCAAGGAGACCGAGTGAGTTTGACCAATGTCTGTTCCAGGTACAACAAAGACTTCCTGTTGGCCCTTGACCAAGTTTTGAGGATCCTTGGTCATGTTTGACCTATTTTTGGGACTTCGAAAGGATGTCGAAGGCAGAGCGCAAGATGAAGCGGAGATCGCGGGATCTTGGCCCCTCTTTAGGGCTTTTTTGGTTTTTGGGTTATGTAACGGGTATGGGGATGTCGGCCCATGGGTTTACCCATGCTTAGGCCTATTTTGTAATATATAAATAGAAATCTAGGCAATGTAAGAAATGACCAGTGGCTAAGTTCTAGTACTAGCTATGTGGAAGAAGATGTGATTAAGACTTACAGAGCTAACTGCAAGTCATTTGCAGTGCTTTGTGTGCAGACTGTGTAAGGCTCTGTGCCTAGATCTACTTGGGGAAGGAGGATCTGGCGAAGTGCGTGCAGATCTCTTGTCCTATGTGGAGTAGGGTTCATATGCTTTGTGCCTGTAAGAAGCTTAACAAAAGATAATAAAGAGAAGAAGAGTTGGTGAACGTAGCCCCAGGGTGGGGGTGAACCACACATATCTTGTGTTATGGTTGCTTTGTGAAATGTATTGATGTGTTTACTTGTTTATATGCTTTGATATAGATGAATGATAGATAGATCTATTGATTCTATGTGCTTAATAATATGGACGAATGCTAGATCTAACATATGTGGATGTTTTTAGTGCTTGAACATACTAGATTTGGTTGAATACTGCGATGCTATGTAATTAGGGTTTTTTCTACAAAGTAGATGCTAGTTTAATACTGATGAACTGTAATAACTAAGTCCTTTGTTAAGGCGTTACAATCACAGATTTGTGTCCTAGATAAGGTTGTAGACATCTGAGTCCTGCAACCACCCCTGCTTCTACCTCGGGTGAGACTTCATCTTCTTCACAGGTGTTGCCGAAAGGGTCAGTAGTTAGGGTTTTTCTGGTGCGTTGTTGTAGCATTGAACCCTGGGTCTACACCTGTGCCAACAAATGGTTTCGTTGCCAAGACTGAAACTGTGATTGTTAGGAACTGAGGAAAAGAAAGAAAGATTTGTGCATAGATCTACTACTTGACTTGCGAATCTATTTGCTAAGGAAGGAGGCAGATCTAAAGAAAATAGGTAAGATCTGAATGCTTTGTGCTCTAATAGAGGTAAGAATAGTGAAATTTTTTAGATCTGAAAGTTTTTTTCTCTGTCAAAAGTAAGATAAGTGATAATTTTTGTTTCAATAATATGGATCTAGGTATGTTTGATCAATTTTGTCCTAGCCTGAAAACTAGGGCACAACTAGAATAAAGAAGATTTGATATGAGTAGATCTGATAAGAATAGTGAAATATATGTTATTCCTATGCATAGAAAGAATGTTTGGACTAATAAATGCATGCAAGACCCTAGAAATAATTTTCTGCAGGTTAGCTGTTGTGATCCTAGTACACAGTACATGAATGGTTGGGGATCATTTAAGAGAAAGAGAGGATTAACTCTTTGTTACAGTTGTAAAATATCGGGACATATTGCTAAGGAATTCCCTGGTAGAAGACCCAGTTGTCTTTGTTGTAAATCTATGGATCACGAAGTTTTGGATTGCCCTAGAATGAATGCTAAGATTGAAAGAATGAATATGGAACAAGTAGACCCCGAGAAAGGTCAAGAAACTAAGACCATGGCAGAACCCAAGAAGGAATCAGAGACTGTACTATTACAGATGAAAGAAACCTTGAATGACCATAGATATACTAATCTATTAGAGATCTTAAAAGAGAAAGAGCAAAGATAAGTAATAATAGAAGACTTCGACATTAACTGTATTCTGGATGAGGAAACATAGGCGAATATACTGACAGAAAGAACTTGGGAAATTTTAGGAAATCCTACTATGATTCCTTCATTAGGAGGAATAGGATTATTTAGAGGAAAGCTGATAACCCTATATGGAAGACTTACCCAAATATCTATGAATGTTCATGGAACTTCGACAGAAGAAGATTTTGAGGTTGTTAAATTTATTTAGAACATCACTCCATTTGCTATGTTACTAGGAAAACCTTGGATCGGAAAGGATCAGGCCAGAAGGAAAGAAGAATAAGTCTTAGAGAAGAAGAAGCAAGAATTGAAAGATTTCATGACTAGGAGGATCACACACTTGATTGAAGAATAGGAGAACAGATCGAAGATATTTAGAACCATGGATGTCGAAGTTGGAAGAACACAGGAAGAATCACAAGAGACTGAAACACCTGCCCCAGATAGAAAATAAGTATTAACCCAAAATCCTAGGAAATAATATCAACAATGTGAAGTTACTATGCCAAGAAGAGATAAGAATCAGAATGGAAAGAGGAATAATGAGACAAAGATCACTGGGAAAAAGGATAGAAATCTCAGTAAGAAGAGAGAAAATATAAAAAAATTACAGAAGATTCCAAAGAGAACTCCGCAAAAGGAAATTTTGAAAAATTGGAACTTCTCCAGGATAGCAAAAAAACGCCACATGGAACTTCGCCATGGTGAAGCAATATAGCCATTGGAAATAATATAACCATTAGACTGACGCCCCGAACGGCTAGAACAACATTTTTGGTAAGAAGGTTCACCATCAGACCATTGGGACCGCGTCATAATGGACAAAACTGAATCAATGAAGGTCTCTTGTCCATTGGAAAGATCCATTATGTTGATGTCTACTTATTCTGTCGATTGTTGCACCAAGAACACTTTTGCGAATTTTATCAGAGAGAACTCATTGGTATCGTGCAGTGATTAGTAAGATCAAAACCAGTTCTATTGTTTTGTGCACTCATTCATCTATCTGATCTAAGCATGTATGTTGGACGAGCTCAACACCACAGAGAAAATTGTCAAAGAAGTTCTCATCGATCTCATGGCTGAGAAAGTAATGTCTGCAAGTATTCAAGCATCCTTGACGAGAGTAGTGCAAGCCTCTCCATCAAACGCTCGTAGATCCAGACCATCCCGAGTCGTCACATAAAAGAGAAACAAGCACAGAGATGACCTAGCAAATGCGAATCTAATCCCGACCATCTTACCCGACTACATCCCGCCCCTGGCCGGCGCAGTGAGTCGTGATAGTGTGCCGAGAGATTTTGAGTACACCATGGTTACTGTGTACCTCCCGAAGGGGATACACATAGTTAGAGTGCAACAAGACAAGATAGCAACGTTGAAGTTCAGCGACTTCAACCTAGGAGACCGCAAGAACCATAGTATGATCACCTCATACAAACACTTGACTAGGATGAAGGGGAAAAAATCAAAAATAATACCCCAGCCGTGGACAATGAACCTCGCGCAGTCCACTCTTTTGAACGTAATGAAGATCCCACATTTTGGATGGCAACAGGAGGTCAATGCCTGTGTTAAGATACTACTCTCATGTTACCATGGTGGCTACTTATGGCTAGACTGACGTATCACAGTCGATCTGACGCTGATCCATAGGATCACCAGATTGAGCATGAAAGGACCTGACCCACAAGACTTCTACCTAGGGAAGGCCACAGATACCGCATTAGCACAGAATATCAAGGATACCTACGATGATGTTGAGAAGGGGATGCGAGGCTACAAGGTAGATTCCATCCAAAATGGAACAGAGGGCTTAGCATGCCAATTAATTGCAGAAAATCTAGTAAGGAAGAACAGGCCCACGCAGGTCATAGGGTTTGTCGTTGACCTCACGAGGAAATGTGTAGAAGGCCTACAGATGAACTGGGCAAAGTACCTAGTCAACCAGTTGGAGTTAGACTATCGCGAAGCTCAGGATTAGGGCTATGAGTTCCACTTCAGCTGGATCCTGATCCTCATAGTGTTTATTGCTTGGGAGATGCCAGAAGGTGCAACCTTCCCAGACATTGAGCCGATCAAGCTGCTTGCTGTGAAGTTCACCATGCTCTGGTACTTGAGTGATATGGGAGAATAGTGGCAGTCGAACGCATTTTTTCATACATATTATCTCCAACTGAAGAGGGCTATCGAAGTTGAACCTTGCACGACTCTGAACACCCTACAATGGTTCTGACCCCTCATGAAGTTCCACACATATCGACACTTCATCTATATAATTGCGCGAGAAGACGAGCATAAGGAGGAGCTTCAGTTGTAGTACAACCTCACAGAAGAGGACCTCAAGGATATAACTAAGGACTAGTCAGCAAAACTCCTTATCCACGCTGATCCTGTAGAGATGTCTGACCCAGAACTTGATAGCTTGAAGGCCACTCACAAAGAGCATGACACACTCGGACCCATTAGAAGGAAGAAGACCGCATAAGTCTAAGACTTAAGCAGCGCATTAGAAAAAAGTACTTCAGTATCACCTAGCCGAGGGTGTGATGATGAAGTAGAAGGATAAATGGAAAAGAAGATGAGTAGAAGCAAGGTGACGTAACATCACCTAGAGATGAGGCTGATCCCTTGAAGAAGCGGAAGGTTTCTCCCATGAAACCCTCTTCCTGAAAGAAATCCAGATCCACCTTGACTAAGATGCAGACTGTGCTCATTGTCGATGACTTCGACTTTATCATAGCAACTGTTGTAGATGCTTTGTAGGACATATTATAGAAGCATGAAGCCAAGCAGGAAGAAATGTATGACATAATCGAAGTTGAACTCCAAGGGGTACGACAGGACTTTTAGTCCAGTCGTACAGTGTCCATTGTGCCTCTGCCGTCGGGAGAACCAAAGTTGGGAGATGAGCCATCCCAACTCCACAGAATAGTTGATGTGATCGAAGCTCGTCTTCATCATGCACAGGAAGAAACATAACAAGCCACCCAGGCCTTGAAGTAAGTGAAATCAGTAGTCGTAGAACACCGTCGAGTTGTGGAGCAGGAGAAGGTTTCTCTCCAGACAAAGTTTGAAGAGGAGAAAGAACAGATTCAACAAGAAAAAGAACAGTTGCTCCCAGAGCAACTCGAAGTGAAAGAAGTAGTTCACTCTGTGACAGGTTTATATCCAAAGGTAGAAGACCGAGTCTAACATCAATTAGAGCAGCTCACAGAAGCTATCCAACAACTACAACAAATAATAACATACTTAGAGATCCGAAGATTACCTGACACTCCGCAGGAGGCGAGGGATCAAAGATAAGCAACTGCCCGAAGCATATTTGAAAGAATCAAGGAACTCGCTATGGAATGTAAACAATTAAGTGATCGCAGTGCCTAGACTTATGAGCGAATCACTGAGAATCCAGAACTGAAGGCACTGGAGTCACAACTCCAAGAGGCGAAGCAGCAAGCAAAAACAATACAAGCGCAGTTGAAGCCCCTGTCAGCTGTTGAAAGGATGAAGCGAACCTAAGAGCAGCGCACTACTCAACAATAGGTCCACACCATTTAGATAAGAGTCATGGAAGTGACTCAGAGGCTCAAACCTATATAGGATGAGGCTTGCCAACTGTTCTTAGAGATCGAAGGTCGAGGAGCAGAACTGGAGCAAGTCGTCACTGTAGCTGAACGACACCTAGAGGGAACTGTCAATGAAGCAGTCATCCAAGAGTTCGTTGAGCAGGAGGCCATGGCACAACAACAAGTCGAAGTAGCTCGAGGATTTTTAGGCAGAATTACCCAGATCAGAGTGACTCGGGATGATTCACAGGTGAGTGTTGGGGGCCTATTGACCCTTGACCAATTTTTAAGGATCCTTGATCATGTTTGACCTATTTTTGGGACTTCGACAGGATGTCGAAGGCAGAGCGTAAGATGAAGCAGATATCACAGGATCTCGGCCCCTCAATAGGGAGTTTTAGGTTTTTTGGTTATGTAATGGGTATGGAGATGTCAGCCCATGGGTTTACCCATGCTTAGGCCTATTTTGTAATATATAAATAGAAAGCTAGGCGATGTAAGCAGTGATCGGTGGCTGAGTGATAGTACTAGCTATGTGCAAGAAGACATGATTAAGACTTGCAGAGCTAAGTGCAAGTCATCTGTAGTGCTTTGTGCGCAGACTGTGTAAGGCTCTGTGCCTAGATCTACTTGGGGAAGGAGGATCTGGCAAAGTGCACGCAGATCTCTTGTCCTATGCAGAGTAGGGTTCTGATTCTTTGTGCCTATAAGAAGCTTGAAAAAAGATAATAAAGAGAATAAGATTTGGTGGACGTAGCCCCAGGGTGGGGGTGAACCATGTATATCCTATGTTATGGTTTCTTTGTGCAATGTGTTGATGTGTTTATGTGTTTACTTATTTAGATGCTTTGATATAGATGAATGATATATATATTTGTTGATGCTATGTGATTAATAATATGGATGAATGCTAGACTTGACCTATGTGGATGTGCTTAGTGCTTGAACATACTAGATCTGGTTCAATACTGCGATGCTCTGTAATTAGGGTTTTGTCTGCGAAGTAGATGCTAGTTTAATACTGATGAACTTTAATAACTAAGTGCTTTGTTAAGGCATTACAATCACAGATATGTGTCCCAGCTAAGGTTGCAGACATCTGAGTCCTGCAACCACCCCTGCTTCTACCTCGGGTGAGACTTCATTTGCTTCACAGGTGTTGCCGAAAGGGTCGATAGTTAGGGTTTTGTTGGTGCGTTGTTGTAACGTTGAACCCTGGTTCTACCCCTATGCCAACACTTCTCTTCACCGTCACCTCGTGTAAGTACCCTGAATATTATGGTCACTAAGGATAACAAATCACAGTCAGCCTCTGGGTGGGTACATTCAAAAATTGAGTACGAATGTATGGGCAGGATATCAAGTTTGAAATTCTTCACAATAACTAAGGAAAAATGGACTGGTAAAATCCATAGGACCCCGAACGGATTCAGATACTCAATAATAGTTGATACTCAATAATAGTTGATACTCATTTACCCAGTAATAATAGTTGATACTCAATAATAGTTGATAATAGTTGACCCCGAACGGATTTACCCAGTATTTGTGAATGGTTTGTGAAGTTATTTGGATTGGTTTTTGATGCTTATCACTCCCTCTTGTCTTGATTGGAGCTTGAAACCCTTTTCAAAAATGTGAAAATTGCTCTTTCTAGATGCTTGTTTTGTCGGGACAATTTGGGTATTTTCTCTTTCTCCCTATCTCTTTTTGGATTCTTCTCTGCATTTTATTGTACTCCTTGGATGATTGTTGGTTTTAGGATCCTTGATTGAGTTCTAGTTAGACCAAGCTTCTTCTTTTTTTTTCTTTCAGTTCTCACTACCTTGAGTGCGTGCTTTGTTTGTAGCCTTTTTCTTTGTGTCTTTTGCATCTGCATAGGACTCTTTCTCCTAATTGAAAGTAATGGAGCATTGAAGGTGTTGTGTTTAATTTTTGTATACATCATAATAAAAAAAAGAACATATATGCATTCTTGCTTTTAGGTAGTGAAACTAGCTTGCATTTGAAGTAGAAGAATTGCATGTTTTCAGGCATTTTTGGGACATTGTGCATCTGAAATGATGAATGTTTTCTCCTTCTCGTAGCATCTTTCATCGAAATGAAAATATTGCATCTTCATCTCTTTACATAACTTTCGAGTCGGTCAAAACACCATATTGTCCACGCCATTTTCCTTTTGAGTAACAACAGCCTTAAAAATCAAGCGCTAAACTAAAAATTGATTAGACATTTTTATATTTTCTGGTAGCAAACCTACATTAGTTTAAGGTGTAGGGATCTGGAATAGGTTGAAAGGATAAATTTCCAAAGCTATCAAACAAAATTAGTATCTTGCAGAAGGGAGAGTGAAATCCAATTTTCGTATAGGCTTTCTAGGATCCCCCTCTCACACAGGGGTTACGCATGAGGTCACACTCGGGAAAGCTACGAAGATTATCCCTCCATGGTTTGACTGATTGTAGTAGTCAGATCGTATTATGGGGGTTGCTTGAAGGTATACCCACAATGTTGAGTGGAATCCTTTCAAGTTGTTTTCGGGCTAGATACCCTGCCCTTACGTTCAGACTGGACTGTCGATTGTACCTGCCCAGGGGCTGATTGCGATTTGGTGACTTTAGTAGCCACAAAATTTAGGGTCTTACACAAGGTGATAGTGAAGGGAAGTCTCACTGTACCTGGAATAGACATTGGTCAAACTCACTCAGGCTCCTTGGAGGGTACATCCACAATTACTGCATGGAAGCTTGCACCAAGGCATAAGTCCGTTAAGCAGGTCGCCAACGTAACTGATCCACCTGCTCTATCCCCGCCCCTTCCTATTTTGATCTCGCGATGTTGGATTTCATCACCAACTAGTGGTTTCATGTTGGGAAGGTTTTATTTGATTGTTTGCTTCATAGATTCATAGCGTGTGTTGGTTGTGTTACTTAGTAGACCTTAGGTCAAGTTAGTGTTAATGGCATCGAATCCCGAGAGTACTAATGGAGGAACCCATTGTCCCAGGGAACCTTACACCTTTCCTTCTTTTGAAAACTTTGGTCCTCCATATATTGCCACACTAAGTCTTCCAGGACTCACCATCGGATTACTGGTTTGGTTGTTCCCTACTCCGGTGATCTCGAATCCTCCCAATGTTTCAGCTGCACCTAATACTTTAGATGTCAGTACACCACCCACACATCAACCTCACGTCAACTTTTCTCCTTCTTCGTCCATTAAGTCTCCTTCCATTTCTCCTTCTTCGCCTAGTGGAATCTCTAAAGCAAGTAGCCAGGTTGATCAGAAGAAGAAGAAACAAAAAGAGAAGAAGAAGAAGAGCCCAAAAAGGACCAAGGCCCCAACAACATCAGATGTTGGATCCAAGCAACCAGTTACCATTAATAGTACTGGGAGTGTTGATGAGGTCAACAATATTAAAATGAAGAATCCGAAACCCAAATTCCCTTGCAGTCTTTGCAAGGGTGACCACTTTCTGAGGGATTGCCCTGGTCTTGTCAAAGTCTTAGAAATGTGGTCTTCCACGTCATCAGCCTTTGTCAGTCATGCCAATGATACCCCGTCAACTAGTGATGTTAAGGTTGGTAAGAAGAAGAAAACTGTCAAGTTCCCTTGCATGTTATGTAAAGGTGATCATTACTCTCACCTTTGTCCTCGTATGGACGAGGCTTCTTCTCTTTTGGAAAAAATTCGACTTCCAAAAGGTTATCGTAAGCTTTCCCCCAACCCATCATTAGTTGATGGACTGGTCAATCTGGTTCCATCCCCAGTCAGTTCGGTTGATCAGGTGGTCAATCTAGTTTCTTCCTCGATTGAACCACAAACCCAAGTAGATGATCCAGTTCCGTCCTCGATCAACCCCACTCTTCATCAAAAGAGTGTAACCCAAGTGGTTAATCCATTTTCATCCTCAATCGACCCCACTCTCCCATTAGAGAGTGACACCAAAGCGATCGATCCGTTTCCACCCATCGACCCCATGCTCCCCTTGGAGAATGAAATCCAAGTGGTCGATTTGGTTCTGTCATCGGTCGATCCCACTCCTCCTTTGACAAGTGCCAAAGTGACTGATCCAGTCCCTTCCTCGGTCAGTCCCACCCTTCATCCGAAGAGTGCCAAAGTGGTTGCTCTGGTTACATCATCGGTCAATCCCACTCTTCCATTGAGGAGTGCCAAAGTGACTGATCTAGTCCCTGCCTCGGTCAGTCCCACCCTTCATCCGAAGAGTGCCAAAGTGGTTTCTATGGTTACATCATCAGTCAATCCCACTCTTCCTCTGAAGAGTGCCAAAGTGGTTGATCCAAGTCCACCATTGGTTGATCTAAGTCCACCATTGGTAAATCCTACTCTCCCTCTAGAGAGTAAACCTGATACTGCCCACGTTTTTCTCGTTGATACATAATCTACCATGCCGGGGGGAATTCCTCATTCTCCCATGAAACCCCCTCCAAGTAATGAGACCAGCGCTAACTAGACCTCGTCTTCCCTCTCACATTCCTTTCCAGATTACGATACAGGTTTGTGGTCGGGATGTTCCTCAAACACTGATAGATGAAGGTGCGTATGTTAGTATTTTATCCTCTATTGCTTGGCACACTTTAGGTTGTCCTCAACTTGCATCGGTTACACAGAATCTGTTAGCTTTTAATAGAAGAACTAGTCAACCTTTAGGGACCCTTCCTCAATTTCCCGTAACTTTGGGAGGGAAAAATGTCTTTATTGATGTCATGGTAGTCCAAGACCCCTTGGATTTTGCTTTACTCCTTGGGTGGGATTATGTCTATTCCGTGAAAGCTATTGTGTCCACTCTTTTCCATGTGTTATCTTTTCCTCACAATGGAAGAATTGTGACTATTAATCAACTTTCATTCATCAGTCCTGACTGGAGTACCTCCCTGAATGGTTCTTATATGACAATAGTATTGCCCCCGCCACATGTCAATTATGTGGCGTTGTCTCCCATGACTTCAACTTCCAATGATTTAGATCCATTAGTTGACATGGTGATCTCTTCGGTAGTGCTATTGGATCCTGATATCCTTACCCTTGTCGTGGCCCTCAACATGTGTTCCTTCTAGAGTGATTATCTTCCATTCAGTGAAGATCTCTTGGAAGCCATGACCAAGTTTTGTCCCTTGACATTGTGTCCTTCCAGAGAATTATCCTCTTGGAATCCATGATCAAGAAAAAGCCATGAGCATAGTTTCTCTTCTTTGTAGCAAAATCGTTTAAAAATGAAACAGAGGTCACGAGCATAGTTTCTCTTCTCTGTGGCAAGTTCGTTAAAAAATGAAACATAGGTCACGAGCATAGTTTCTCTTCTCTGTGGCAATCTCGTTAAAAAATGAAATAGAGGCCTTGAGCATAGTTTTCTTCTCTGTAGCAAGATCATTAAAAAATGAAACAACAATCTGGGGATCGAACACGGAACCCTGATCATAGTTCTTTTTCTGTGTCAATCTCATTAAAAAATTAAACAATCACCTCTCCTTTCAGGTTGAGTCTTTCGCCAGATCTCGCAGATGTCGAGTCGAGTCTTTCATTAGGTCTCGTTTTTGAACCTTCGTTTCATCCACCTGTATCCTTTTTCTCCATATAGCACAGAAATTGGTGACAACCTCAAAGTCGGTGCATGAATTGAAGCTTGGAGGGCATGTCTCCAACGTTTGATGATGATTCTGGAGTTAAGCCACTAGCTTTCAAGCCGGGGGCATACCGAGCTTAGTCTTTGTTCTTTCTCATGCTTGTAAATACATGAGAATGCATCCGGGTAGACTTTTATCTCTTTTTCGGACCTATATGGATACATGAAAAAGGAACCCCCTGGAGTCTCCTTTAAGTTCTTTTCAGACTCTCTAAACATGAAAAGATTGTCGAGCGACCTTGTTCTCTTCACGCTCATTAAAGTATTTGAAGAAAATGACTGTTGAGTGATAGTTTATCTCTTTTTTGGTCTCATCAGACTACTTTACGAAAAAGGAACTGAGAGAGTTCTCTTTTAAGTGTTTTTCTAGATTCTATAATCATGAAAAAACTTCAAGTTTTCTATCTTTGGACTTGTTAAACAAACATCAACAGGCCCATATGGGATCAAACCCTTACTTCTTCCAGTTCATTAAACAAAGGAAGAGGAACTTACCAAAGGTGAGTTATATCGAGCATTTGTTACCCTCCTCAAGCTCGTTAAATTAAAAAGAGGTACTCGTCTATCTGGATGGGGGGCAAATTGAAGGAAGAAAGCCAAGCAGTTTTTGAGAACACTACCAGTAACTCTTAGAGTCTCCCTTGGACACGACACTTTGTCTTTGCACGCATATTAATCCGTTGAACCTCTGCACTGAACAAATCCTCTGAGTTTTTCTTACTCCTTTGGGTCACCGGACGAAAGTCACAGTATCCACTGCATCATCATGTTTTGTTCCATGTCATGTTTATGTTGTTGTGCCTCAGTGTTCAAGGGAAGTATCTGCCTCGAGAGTCAGCAATCACAAATATCTTGTTTCAATACCCATGTCATTCCATGTTTATTTGATCTACCAATTACATATTCATGTCCATTTCATTTCGTTGATGGGGGATACATCAAGGCCCTCCTTCGACGAGTCTATTCATGTCGACTTCAACACATTATCCAGGAACTAGAATTAGAAACCAATTAGTACTTTGGGACCTACATGCCTCAATAGCAGGCCTCCTCACATTCGACAGTGGGTTTACATCATTGACCTCTAATCGGATGATTCCACATATGTTCGACTTCAGCTCATCCATTCACATTCGTTGGAATGTACTAGGGTACCTTGGGAATCATTGACATCAATGGTGATTTTCCTCACGCTTGTTAACGGTTTACAGCATTGACCAGTAATCAAGTGGTTTCTGCCATGTTCAACATCGTGACATTTATTCACATGGTTATATTCGTACTACATCGGGATCGGTAAGAAGACCCTGGGTTGAGTGATCACTCTGATATATACTTTACCCAGGTTGTGACGAGGTTTCTCTTGAACAATGACACATATACTGTCACATAGATACACTTTGTATTGGTCGTGGATATGTCTTGTCATCTCGTAGATCCACTGTGTATTCTTCGTGGCTACGATCAATTCAGGTCATGGGAGTATAGATCCATAGTGTATCTTCAGTGGCTATACCGTTTTGTCAATATAATTATGGATCTGCAGTGTATTTTATGGCAGCCATATCTTGCAAGTCTTTATCACCCAAGCATAGGTATGCCTGCCTTGGGTTTGAAACATGTCATAATATTTGTTGGATGTTTGTGTGCAGCTTCTATCAGGTTCTCCGAGTCCACACCCTTGCTTTAAAGATTTGTAAAGTTTTTCAGCCATCATTCTCTCTTCTGACCTCACACTTTAGGGGGCATTTTGTTACACATGAAATTTGCACACCTAGGTACCTCGCCCTAAGTGTCGTAAAGTGTCATATAAGTGTCGCATACACCTTGAAACCATGGAATAACCTATGTCAAAATCCCTAGTCAATGTGGAGGAGGGATATATTACATGAAGGTAAAGAAATACTAAGTACACATGAATTATTATTAATATTCATGGAAAATAAATTGATTAAGTGAGAGAATCAGGTGCACATGAATTATTATTAATATTCATGAAAAAGAAAGTAATTAAGTGTGAGGATCCACCTCACATTTGGTTTCCTATTTTTTAGGGAAGGTGGAGGATCTCATGGATGGTTGAAATATTTCCTCCTTAAAATCCTTAAGAGATATTTCCTACCCAAAATCCTTAAGAGATATTTTCTACCTAAATTTCTTAGAGATCCATTTCTTAGTGTATCTGATGAGAGATTCTCTCCATGGTGGTTAAGTCTCCAAATCTTATATAATGAGGGATTTCCATGGATGAGGGGGAAGGGAGATTGAGAATTATACCAAACTTATGATCTCATGAGCAGTATTGGAACATCAACATTCTGTGTGTGGACTGTTTAAGAGAGGGTTTGGACAAGGGGAACTTGATGAAGCTGTTGCACTCACATATATGGTTGTAAGTTTTCTTCATTGCTGTTCTCATTAATATAATATGCTTGACCTGTTTCTTTCAAGTCTGTGTTTGATCTCACATGAATTTGTATCTAATAGATAGATCTATTTCGAGCTAATCTTAGTAGAGTAGGAAGCTGGTTGTATCTTTGTTTGTCTATGGGGCTTATCGAGGAGTTTAAGATTGGAGCTCAACTCAGACTGTGCAGGGACAAACACCGGTAAAAAGTTACTTCTTTTCTCCTTCCTCCTCACACATTAGTTTATCTAGATCTGAAAGGAAGTGAGTGTCCATGTTAAGCACCTTCTGTCTTAAGAGTTAAGAGTCTATCTCTCAAGAGGAGATCTACCTATCCGCAAGGAGATTTTCTTTCAACACCGTCACTAACAAACACTCAAGAATGCAAAATTGTATGCTATTTTTTTCTCAAAGAAGAATTCAGACAATTGCCAAATTATAAAGAAGACCTTTTTAATATCCAAAACCAATGCATACAAATACTTCTTTGTTTGATTGTGGATGCAAAATAATATGTTCTTCTAATGCTTAGTTCTTTCACTAATAATGAAAAATGTTCACTACTGTGATTTGAAAAAGTAAGAAGAAAAAACCACACAAACAAAGACACTCTCCATAGTAAACAAGAGACCAAAAGAAAAACAACTACGAAACTATTCACTCAAAGAAAAAAACCAAGAAACCAAAAGTCACAGTTTATAGTCTTCAAGAATTGATTAAGGGATCAAAGATAAAGAAAAAAATAGATCCGTGATTGGTGATATTCCCTGTGAAAACCTCCAATCAATCAGATAATCGAGAAGAGTGGAAAAAAGAAACCAATTTTGAGAGAGAACGGTCGTTTTTGAAATAAGGAAAGACAACACAAAATCAATAGGAATAACAAGAATAGAAGGTAGCAAGTTTGAGTCAAATAGGAGACAAGATCAAACAAAATAATATCTGAGTTAGAGAAAGATATCCAAAGACTATACCTAGCAAGCACGAAAGCCTGAAATTTCCCAAAGAAAGAAAAATCGACGCTTTGGTAACCAAAGCACCAGAGCACTACAACCATCCCTAGTAGACTCTAGGGGAGCATTGATTAAGTAACAACGCTATGCCTTGAACTACAGATGGGTGTTAGTTCTAGGGAAAGTTTGAGAAAAAGGACCAAAAATCTCAATAACTCAAGAAAATTCAGTAAGAGGCTCTGTGAGACAACTTAGCAAAGACAAAAGAGATGTAAACATAGATTAAATCAACAGATAGGATCTAAGGATAGAAAAAGGACACAAATGAACCAAGGAAAGAACAAACTGAAAATTCGTTCCCCAGTGGAGTCACCAATTTCTATTACAGAAATATTCTCGTATGGATAGGTGAACTTTCCCTTGGATTATTGACCCTTATACCAAGACATAAAAAATCATTTGGACACTACCATTCCTATAAACTCATTTTTCTTATCAAAAAAGAGAGGAGAAGGTAAATCAGGATGTACTCTATTTATTACAATTTTCCTAGCTTCTCCTACCCGCAAGCTTGATCCAATTCCTGGAAAAAAATCAATACCTACAATGAACAAAAAGAAACAAGTGACTTCATCCTACTCTAATGGATTAGGAAAATAAAATTCATCTATGCAAATAAAATTAAACATAGAAAATCACATGAAACCAAATACTTGAAGGAAATAGGCCAAGTATATTATATGAGAACTTCAAGAAGAAACTTAGAATCTTCAGATGATGTTGCAGGAGTCTCTCAAAGTCCTCCTCATGCAACCCTTGCTAGAAAGATCCAAAATCAAAATAACAATGCTCTGTTGACTTTTTCCTCCTTTGCTTACCATGGAAATGGCTCCATTTATAGTCTTTGAGAGGCTCAAATTCCTTGGGTATATTTGGAATAAGTTAAGGATATGGCTCTAATAGTTGTGATATCTTCCTTAGATTCAACCCTAGAGTTAGATTCGATCCAAACCAACTCGATCCATCCATAACTGTCTTAGAATAAAATGTGATTTTTCCAATATTTCATCAACCAACTCAGCACTCCCTTAGAATGGGAAACATAGCGCTACAACGCTCTCCCTGAGATGGACAAGGAGCGCTAGCACTCCTTTTGTATGAGCATGGGAGTGTTGATCTTCCAAAAAGTTACCAAGATGAAAAATTCCCTAGAAAAAAAATTTGTTTCGACTGTCAGATGATGGGGATTCCTCTTCTAACATGTTTCAGGGGTTGTAGCAAGTGTTTTCATTATGTCATTCATGACGTGACACTTTGGGAAAGAGAATGTGACACTTACGACACTTGGGACAAAAGTGCGACATTCACGACACTTACGACAATGAGAATACGATACTGTCGAAGTGAGGAATTTTGATGTGTAACATGATGTCATGCGACAATGAGGTGGCACTTGGCCAATGAGGCCTGAGAACTTTGGAAGGCCATAATGTTTGACTCTGAGACTAGATTCGGGCATACTTACAGTCGTTGGAAATCTCTTGACAAGTAGGGGATGTTGGTGTCCTAGAGAATAGGCCTCAAGATGTCTAAGAATAAGCAAAATTTTAATACCTGATCCCTTAAAATGTACTTATGGGGTTGGGTGTGTTACAAAGTGGTATTAGAGAATTCTACAACACTAGGCATGGATGGGCCAGAGATTAGTCATAGGAATGGTATATCAAGATTAAGATCAACATGTTGAAAGGTGTTTCTACTTTTAAAGGATGGTTTGTTATCTGCATTAAATCCTTGAAGAGAAGGATTGTAGATTGAAATTGTGCCTTGGAAATTATTACTGAATTTCAGTAGTGGAATTATATTGTCCCTTTGTAAAATTGATGACTACTCTTACAGGAGTAGGAATATGCTGATAAAAATTAATAGTAAGACCTCGATGTAAAAGGGGCGATAATGGAAGAATCCTGTCAAGGGATGCTTAAGTTGAGAAAATGAATAATCTGGATGGTTTTAATAAGTCATAAGATTGTCTGTAAGTATGGGCTGATGGAGCCCCTAACACTTTTAATTTTTGTTTAACAAAGAAACTGAGCCTCGTATGTATAATCCATCATGTTTAGAGGACTGAAGGAAAACATGTAAGGTATGTTTACTTGACCTGTAATAAATGAAATTTGGGGCTAGATTTATCTAGTTAAGAAAAATAAAAAGGGTCCTTTGGACTATTGATAGTCCTCACAAAAGAAGTGAAATGACATGAACATATGAGAAAGTTATGAGCTCACGATTTTATTAAAGAAAATGTATAATCCTATTAACCTAAGGGCCTATCTATGCATATGAATGAAAAGAAAGACAATTGAAATACATATGCACCGAGGGCATGAGAAAAATGCTTAGTGCACAAGGATATGTTGGGATGCATATGGTAAATATTGAAAATAAATGTAACATGCATACATTCTTATTATAGTCTATGATTAGATATAAAATGTGGTGTGGTCATAGATCATATGGCTAGTAATGATTTGATAATATCAACATAAGTGAAATGATGATGATGTTGATTGACTATTTCCTTATGAAGATAAGGATGAAATGAATAATGGAAGTTTGGTTAAGGACGTGATTGAGCATTTCTAGATGACCAATGGGTCATATTGAAATCCAGATAAGGATGATGGCTATATAGGTATGGCTTAATACCTTCAAGTAGATGTTATAAGGAATTCAAGAAAGGATCCCTTTAGTATAGGTCTGTTGACCAAAGACAATTTGAGGTGTGGAAGGGGGCAAGGTTTGGTATCTTTCTACCCCGGGTAATGTTGTTTCTACCCCTTTGTATTTTATGAAACTGTAGAATACTTAATGTAACAGAAGGAAAAGAGTGACCTTTTACTGGTTGTTGTAAAAAATACAATGTAATAATGAATTCTCCTGTGAAATTTGTCAGTTGATTGGCCATAAAATCTCAACAGAGAAGGATGACATTGAGATAGAATAACTAAATAGGAATGATATAAAAATGTGCAAGTGATGCACATGCATGATGTATGAGTGTATGTATGACTTCTTGAGAAAGGAGGAAGTAAGGCAAGGAGAGTGCTTTCCTGGACCGGACAATTCCATGGATGCATGTCTGACCCTATTTTGGAGGGTATGAGTATCCTGTTCAAATAATAACTAGATGAAGTATGTTATTCCTCAGAAAGATCTAATATGAAAAGATAAAAGAGAAAGAATCAAGCATGAACTCTTGCTGGTTGTTATATTGTAAAGAGGATAGCCTAAGTATGATCATTGTTGGATTACTAAGAGGGGGGGTGAATCAATAATAGCATAATTATAATCCTTTTTCTCCAAATAATCCAAGTGTTATATCAATGTAGAATTATTATCCAATAATGAACAATAAGAAATGAACAATCACACACATACACAGTACACCAATGTTTTACGTGGAAACCCAAATCGGGAGAAAACCATAGAATGATTTGTCTTATATGTATTGAAGAATTACATTCATTGGAAGCACCAAATTCCTTTGTTTTCCAGCTGCAACTGGAAGGAGGCTCCAACCCCCTAGTTTCTCAGGCTGCAACCTGAGGGAAGCTCCAACTCCCCAATTCTCTGGCTACAACCAGAAGGAGGCTACAACCCCCTATGTTCTCCGGCTACAACCGGAAGGTGGCTACAACCACCTGCCCTTGCCCCGTCTAACCACCATGAAGTAGAAGTAGAATGATGGAACCACTGTCACACTATCACTGTGATATATACTGCTGTAAACATGTACCAATAAACCTAAACCATGCATCAACCATGCATCAACCTGTACCTCAACCCGTAATCAACTTGTACCATAAACAAGTGCATCAACCATGCACCAACCTATACCAAACAATCTATAATCAACCTGTACCATAAACAAGTGCAACCAACCATGTACCAAGTATGTACCAATCATGTGT
>JZKD02S2354544.1:26254-40761 GCA_000966675.3 Picea glauca | reverse complement strand
TATTAACAAATAATTGTACATTTATAAATACATAAAGCTATGCTTTAAGACAAACAAACTATCAAATTGTTGAGAGAATATCTCAACCACACTAATATATGAGCTAACTAGTTTTAGAGAATCTCTCATATCTAACTAGATCTTTTTCCATAGAAAAAAATTCCAATTTATATTAGATATATAAATATGTTCTCGGCTCGAGAAGAATACATTGTTGTTAAATCTATTATGTCAAAAGCACAAAACAAAGTAAAAAACAAAAGAGGTTCATGGAGATAGAGCATGCAGTCTATGCAGATTGATACATGAGAGGAGATGGATCTGAAATACCAAGAAAGGAGATGATGTTGGAAACAATCAGTGATGGAAGAAAATATGTGAACAGGTCTGTCATTGTTGTAGGTTTGGAGATCCTATGCCTCAATACGAGCTCCATCTACGAACCAGTATAGAGTTTCAAACCTCTCAAAGCACTGGTACTTGAGAAAATTTGTGAGCTCAGCTGAAGTAGAAGAAATAGGAGTAGGTCAGATCTTGAAAACGGATAGCAGACATAAATCCTAGAAAATTTTTATAGCAAGTGATGGGCCCTCCTGCCCATCCACCCAGATGTTGTAGTTGATTGTTCCAGTTTTCATCTTGAGCATAGTCTTGGATAGAGAATCAACTTCTTTGTTGGAATCTCGGTAAATATGTTTGAAGCTTAACATATTGAAGAAAGATTGGAGTTGTCGGATCCTTGCCTTCCAACCGAAGAGGGAGACGACCCGAAGTTTGTTTTTATTGTTGAGACGGTTTATGATAGTTTGGGAGTCCCTGTAAAGATGGAGATAAGTTATATTAAGCCTGGAAGCAAGAAGAAGTGAGGCCCAGGCACCCAACAATTCTGCTCTGGTGTTGGTGCCCTATCCGCAATTAAATGTCCACCTGTAATGAGTCTTGGTTGAGATATGAAGCACTCCTCCTGCGCCACTTTGCATACCATTAGATTGAGAAGCTCCATCAAACCATCCTATGGGGGTCTTCTCCGGGATGGGGAGCATGTGCTTGATGGATTTCCCCATAGCTCTTGGGTGGATGGTGTTCCATGTATGGTATAGACCAAGAGATTTATAGGCAATCGAAGTGGCATATGGAGGTCTATTTTCGAAGATGTAATTATTTATTTCTGTCCAAATAAACCAGCAGAACGCGAGAGGAAGATTTAGGGAAAGAAAGGAGATTTTAGACTAGTTCTCGAAGCAATCTGGAAAATTAAGTCCATCCCAGGTGTAGTTTAAATTGAGGGTTGTTGTGATAATGGCCCAGACCGATCTGGTGAATGCACAGTGAATGAAGATGTGTTGTCCATATTCCTCTTTGAGATAGAAGAGATGACAAATGCTAGGGCCTATCCATCCTTTTTTTTGGAGGACATCTTAGGTGTTGATCTTATTAGCAAGAGAGAGCCAGGAAAAGAGATTTATTTTGAGAGGTAAGCTCCAGGACCAGAGGCAGTGTCTCCAGCCACCTATAGCATTGGGCCAATTGTAGTTTGCGATTTCTGAGTAAACATTCTACGCTATCAGATAGCCAGATTGATCACCCCCTATCCATATCGGCTGGTCTTTTGATGTAATAAGATGGAAGCCCGTGTTAGTGAGATGTTGGTAGAAGGAAGTCCACTCAGTCGCTAGATTGGTAGGGAGCCCAAGTTCGAGGTTGGATTTCCAAGTATTGAGTAAAGAGTCTGATCGATGACCTGTGGCTTCTTGGAAGAGGAAGTATACTTGTTTTGAATTTAAAGTGGAAATCAGATCGGGGGAGAGGTTGGAGAAAGTTTCCATACTTGTGATTCGATCTTTTCCTAGGACAATGGAGAATCCTGAGCCTGGAAGCCAACATAGTGAATTTTTAATCCACCTCGCAGATTTGTTGATATTCTTTCAGAGAGGTGAGGTCGATCTCAGAGGTGGCGTAGAAGTTTTGAGCCAGGAAGCCAGAGAAGTATAAGGCATATATTTTTCTTTAATTATAGAATTCCATATCCCCGTGTGAGAATGCCATATCTAACTAGATCTAACAATCTCCTAAAACATAAAAAACATCTTTCTCACATAGATACAAACTCTACTTCACAATGACCAATACAATAACAAACCACAATCTTCTCATATTATCAAATATCACACATTAATCCATAAGAAAAGTAGGAGTTAATAAATCCAACACTCCCCATTAACTTGTAACACCCCAAGACTGAGCCCCAATTGTAAATGTGCATATGTTTTATAGGCTGGTGAGCCAAGTTATTATAACTCATGAGACTTATGTGATGATTAGGCTGGAGAGCTTAGATGCTAAAAGACCAATGAGCCTATTTTTTTATATGTAAACACTCATATCATTAATATAATATGTCATTGCATGTATACTGACCACGATAAATGAGTACGGGGGACTAAAATCTACTAGGAAGGGAAAGGGGAGGTCTAAGATCCTAGAAAAAGGGGCTAAGCTACAAGGCTTATTACCAAAGGAATATTATAATATTATTCCTAAAGACTACAGTGAGGATAATTATTTAATCCTAAGTTCTTATTGGAAAGAGGATGAATCCCAAGTAGAGAGAAACGAGCTCCTTGAGAACCATGTGTCATCAATGGTGCATGCAAATAAGTGCTGGGGAAATTAGTCTGTTTCCCACTCACGGAGCCATTCACTCACTCAACCATTCACACACTCAACCATTCTCTCCATCGTCAAACCTCAACATCATTCACGCACCCCTGGAGCCTGCATGCACTCGACGATTATCGTGTACTTTCCTGTTATCAACAATAAACTGTATCCCGCCTGGGAGGCACAGTGCACCCGTACCTACCCGAGTCATTGTTGTACATTTTTGTTATGAGCAATGCCTATACCAAACTCCAAGTTTGTTTTTGTTGACCATCACCCGTACCTTTCCTGTTATGTGCAACTCCCTGTTCCTTACCTGAGCATGGTTGTTGCCACCACTTGTTCCATAATTTGGTTTTTGTTGTTGCCCCCACCTGTTCCATAATCCATTTTTTTTTTTTTCCTTTACCTAAGACGATACTTGGTTGACTAGAGCATTGGATTGAAGAAGCAGGTTTTCAGGCTCGTGGAATTAAAGAGGTAGGTTGTCAGCCTGTGAGCAACTCTCTCCAGGTGAGAGAATTGTTGGGAATTGAATTCCTGAAGGAGCCCAACTACAGTTACAGTGCTCTTCGACTTCTTGTCCAGCCTCTTGCTGAAGCCATGGAAGGGAAGTGGGGCAGCCGAAGGACTTTTGAGTAGAGAAGGGGAATGCTTCCTAGGGTGGGACATGCATGTGGGGAATGAGAGATTGTAGGTTGGTAGTTTGAGTTGGATCCTGGGAAGAAATCCTTCCTTTTGTTTGTATTGTCTCGACCTAGCTAGGAATCCCTTTAACCAGGTGGAGTTTAGTCCCAGCTCAGGGGTGACCCACTGGTGAGAGCTTTGAGCAACATGGTCTAAGGCTGGGAGGTTCATTGAAGTTCTGCACGTAGTTGGTGGTCTTTTATAAAAAGATAAGTATCAATTTTTTGTTCAATTGCATGTTGTGTATTTGTACATGTCTTTATAATTATGAGTATTTCCTGTGTATGTTGTATGTATAGGCTTACTGTTATTTTCACATGAATCTATGCATTAGAAGAATGTATATGTTCGTATTAAATTTGTATAAATATATACAATAGAAATGAAGAATTGTTATGTGGCATAGCCCAGCGACCTAAAGTTGGGGATGCTACAATTTGGTTTTGAGAGCTGAGTAAGAGTTTTGTTATGGAGTAGCATGGCCCAACCTGGAAGGTTGGGGATGTGACAAATTGGTATCAAAGCTCTAGTTTCCAACACTGATCCTAGATGGGCCGAGCAACTTGAGGTGATTCACTTGCATGGATTTGGGCAAAACCCCCAAAATTTCTATTGTTAAATTCATGGAAAATTAGAGGAAAATGACCAAAGTGGTAAAATTTTCGTAATTTAATACCTGTTCAAGCCAATTCAGGCCTGGAATGGGTTGACTTTGAAGAGCAAGGAGTGCGCAAGTGACTTCTTTAAGTTTCAAACTCAAAGAAGAGAAATATTTCTTTGTGAGAAAAAGAATGAATGATATCTCTTCGGGAGGGGACTGAATCCGTGACAACTGTCGGATATGGAAAAGGAGTGCGGCGGTTAACCCCTCAAGTCATTCAGACTTCACTGCTTCGACAATTTTTAAATATTGGACAAAAAAGAGGTAAAATCCTCGAAGCTCCGAAGTCGCGAAGTGGATCTATGCCATAGACCACTGGGAGGGGTACTTGATCGTTGGATTTGGACAAGGAAGGATCTGGGCTATTGGATCAAGTGCAGATCAGGAGGTGAGGTACAATGGAGAATATCAGACCCCAGTTTTCATATCTGCAAGTGAGCGAGGGTGAGTTGTATATCTCACAGTGGTTTGGAGGTTTGGCATTCCAGGATAAGCGAGCCCTTAAGATGCCAGGAAGAAAATCTCTCGAAGTCTTGAACTCTGGAGTAAATCATGACCATTTGTTGTCTAGGATGTGTGGCTACAAATTATCAAATATTTGACATTCACGAAATTTGTTGTGTAGTGTGGATAATTCTCCCGAAGCCTCGAAAATCCGAAGCTTCGGAGAACACTGTTCGGGGGTTCAAAAGTTCAGTGTTCGGATGTTTTGATGTGTTCTGGTGTGAGATCCTCTGAATTACCAAAGTCCCGGAGTGATAGAGTGACATGGACCTATTTGGAAATTTTAAATTCAAGAGAGTTGTTGTGTTATGCTGAGAATTTCTCTGAAGCCCGAAGTTCCAGAGCACCGAAGTAGTAAATCTCCAAAGAGAGAGGATTCAGGAGTTCGCCAGTTCGAAGTTCAAAGGAAATGATGTATGGTGTAGGAATAACCTATGAAGCTTGAAGCTCTAGAGCCCCGAAGTCCCAAAGCTTCGGATAAGCTCCTTTCATTTAAGCGCTTGGTCACATCCTGTGGTCACATGAGATTGGGGGCTGAAGAATAAGGGTTAGTGCCCGAAAATTGTTTTTAAAGACAAAAAAGGGCTTAGAAAAGGAGCCCGTGGGGATTTGATTTATATGGACCTGTAATTGAGGGAAAGTACAAAATCCTGTAATCCTAAAGAGAGGATTCAACATGAGTCCAAGGTCTAATTCGACTTTGAAGAAGAAGATCACTTGTACAAGGATCGACCTCACATAAAAGACAATGTCTTTTAAAATATCCATAACGTTTTGCTCAAGACTCAGAATTGAGAAAGGGACCAGTTGTTGGAAAGGTATTGAACAATAAAATATAATTGTTCACCCAAAAAAGTGATCTAAACAGGTAATTTTATCAGGAAATCAGAAGAAAAAAATCTGATGTATTATTGAACCAGAATGGTTCATAATTTCACAAAATTGTTGAATCAATTAGCCTAACATATTCTATTGGATGCACATTTTTCATAGATATGGAAGACATATAGGGGGATTACAACCAGGAAGGTGATATCGGAGGGATGGATGTCCATATGGGTATTGAAGGTGCAAACTCTATTGGACATGGAGAAGGAAAGGAAGAAAGCATGAACTTGGAGGAGACAATTAAAAATTTGAAAAAATATGTTCAAAGACACAAATATGATAATGAAAGGCTTATGAAATCCAAGGAGCAGGAGGAGGAATTCAACATGAATTTAATGCAGATCTTGAACATAATAGAAAATAAATTGGATAAGGAGAGTGGCTCAAGAAAATTAGGAAGTCACAGGCCTCCTGATGAGAAAAGAAGAACAAAAAGTGTTAGCAAACATCACCATCACTCCCCAGGGAATTACAATGGGACAACACACAACAACTCAATTCCATCCCTTGTTAGGAAGCATAAGAAGAGGTATGGGGTGGATGAGATATGAGGAGAAATGAAAAAAATCAAACCTCCTTTATTTGATGGTGAGTGTAAGAAGGATGAAGATGCCGAGACATGGTTGTTGGGCATGAGTAAGTATTTTCAATTACATAATTATTATTCATATGTAGAATGGAGAATTTCTATCTATCAACACAAGGGAAAACCATCCATGTGGTGGGATCAACTTGTGTAGGTGCAACACATTAAAGAGAAAAATGTAACTTGGAAGGAATTCAAGAAGTACTTTGAAAATAAATACTTGACTAAGAGATACTGTGACAAGAAAATGAAAGAGTTATTTGAACTCAAGCTTGGGAGTATGACCATTGATGAATATGAAAGAAGGTTTTTAGAGTTGTTAAAGTATATTTCTTTTATCAAGGATGAGACTGTTAAGATTCAGAGGTATTTTAGTGGGCTACAAACATTCATCGATGACAAGATACAATATGATGATCCCAAAACATTGGATGAGACCATAAGGTGAGCTAAATGCCTATATGATCAGCATAAATCAAGGCCAACTTTCCAAAAAGCTTGGGAAGACAAGAAGAAATATAATATGGAATAAAGGAAGAAGGGGACTAAGCCACCATTATATATAAAAAATCCTTTGGGACAACCTGCTTTTAGAGGACCCTGAATAATTGAGACGGGGGGGGCAAAGGCCAAGGAAACCACCTATTCAACGTTGGGGTTGTAAAGGAGATCATATGTATAGTGATTTTCCTCACATAGGTGAAAAAATGAGAAATGTTCACAATGTACAACAAGCTGAAATAGTGGAGGACATGGGCACAAGTGTACCAAGGATCTATGCAGCCCTGGACAACATGCAAATAGATTTTCAGTCACATATGATTGAAGTAGAAGGTATGATCAACAACCAAACCATTTCTATTTTAATTGATTCAGAAGCTAGTCATAGTTATATAGATCCTGAGATGGTGGAAAGATTGCATTTTCCAATAAGCAAGCATGGAAAATCTTTGTTGGTGCAGTTGGAAACTGGAGCCAAAAGAAAGATTAATGAGTTGGTAAAGTCATGTTCAATGGACATGAATGGAATGAACACCAGGGAATATTTGAACATCTTTCCTTTAGGTTCCTATGACTGTCTAATTGGTATGGATTGGTTGGACCAACACCATGCTATCCTAAACTGTCATAACAAGGAATTTACTTTCTTGGATGTGGGAAGGAACCTAAAATATGCCCAAAATATGTCTAAAACAATCCACAAAATGTTGTCCAAAACTCAGCAAAAATCAACCACCAAGCTCTGATACCATGAAGATTTTCTAGGTCCTAACAAGCTGCCAATTAGGTTTGTCTTTGACCTCAAGTTGTCTCTAAGTTTCAACTATCAAAAAAGGGTTTGTTGTTGTTTTATAACAACATACTGTTCAATAACTTCTTTGTTGTTTTGTTATGGTTGCATAGGACATTTAGGTTCTCTAGCATGTAGTTTTTGTCACCAAGATGTTAGAACATGCATACCATAAATTATGTAACACACCTAGAGATATTTTATAGCTGAAATAATGTTGTTCTAAATACTAACATACATGAAAATGAACATGGGTATTTTTGGTCAACATGACCCTGGATAAAACCCTCGAGGGAAAACCAATTTGGAATATGAGTGTATATATGTGGAGAAAAGAAGGTGGAATACAACAAGTACAATACATAGATGAACCTGATACAATAGTATCTTGAACCAAGCTGAAGCACAAGTCCAACAGGTAGAGATGCGCCTTAGGATGGTGCGCCTTCCTCACAAGTTGCCAAAACCACTAAACTAAAGTACCCTAGCTGCTAGAAGATCTGATGGAGAAACCCTCACACACAACTTTGAATATGTGTTGTATCTCTCCACTGAAACTTTCCTCACTACAATCTAAGCTCTACAAGTCCTCCCTACTATCAGTGTTCCCTCCTCCAAGCAAGATCAACTCCAACAAATAATTAAGGGTCTAATCCTCCTGTCTACCTCCATGAATAGAAGCGCCCAAGCTTTCCTCAACTCTAGCCTCCAACCTCATCCTCATTCTCCCTCTCACACTCTTAAAGTGAACAAATGAGTGAATGATCTCCTCTTTTCCCTTTGCACCCCTCTTGAACCTCCATAAGGAAACCTAAATATTGGATGGATGAGATCATCCTATCTCATATCCAATCTAAGGTTGAGATCATCCCATAATAATCTCACTCAAAAACCCACTTTGGGTTAAGTTCCCTAAGTTCACTTTATGTCTCCTAATTCACCCACAAAGTGAATTAATAGTCATTTAGGCTAAAATGACCAAATTTCACTTTTGACTTAAATCTCCTAAGTCAAAGTGAAATTAGACATAAAGTACAAGGCTCAAAGTACATAGTACTTCCCACATGTGTTTAGAAGCTCATAAACACACGGGGAACACTTCCCAAGGTACATAAATCTCAACACTATGACTATCTAATTGGGATGGATTGGTTGGAACAACACCATGCTATCCTAAACTATCATAACAAGGCATTTACTTTCCTATATGGGGAAAGGAACCTAAGGAAGGTACATGGAATTCCTAGGGAAATAAATGTCAAACAAATCTCAGCAATGTAGTTGAAGAAAAGTTACAGGAAAGGATGTCAAGTATTTGCAGCCCATGTGGAGGAAACACCCAAAGATAAGGTGTCAAATATTGAAGATTATGCATTCCTAAAAGAATTTGACGATGTATTTAAAGAAATATCATGATTTCCCCCTAAAAGAGACATTGATTTCTCCATAAATCTGATGCCTAGAGCAGCTCCAATATCCAATACTCCCTACAAGATGAGTACACCAGAACTGAAGGAGTTGCAAATGCAACTTGAATAGATTCTGAAGAAGGGGTATATACGCCCAAGTGTGTCACCTTGGGGTGCCCCAATTTTGTTTGTGAAGAAGGATGGAACTTTGAGACTCTACATGGACTTCAAATAGTTGAACAAGGTAACTGTGAAGAATAAGTATCCTTTTCCAAGGATCGATAACCTCTTTGATCAGCTGAAGAATGAAAAAATATTCTCCAAGGTTGATCTTATGTTAGGTTATCATCGGGTAATAATTAAAGAAGAAGACATCAACAAGAATGCTTTTCAAACAAGGCCTGGCCATTATGAATTCATAGTGGTGCCATTTGGGTTATCAAATGCGCCAGTTGTATTTATGTGTTTAATGAATGGCATTTTCAGAGAAAACCTGGATAAGTTTGTCATTGTCTTCTTGGATGACATTCTTATATATTCCAAGTTGGAGGAAGAGCATGCAAAACACTTGAGGTTGGTACTACAGGTATTAAGGGATCATTAGTTGTATGCCAAATTGAGAAAATTCTCATTTTATCAGAAGCAAATCCATTATCTGGGACATATAATCTCAGAAGAAGGGATAGCAGTGGATTTGGAAAAGATTGAGGAAATTAGAGGATGGTCGGCACCAAAGAATGTAACAGAAATCAGATCATTCATGGGCCTTACAGGCTACTGCAAAATATTTATTGAAGGATTCTCAAAGATTTCACACCTGATCACTTCCTTGCAAAAGAAGGGAGTGAAGTTTCAATGGTCAGTAGATTGTGAAAAGAGTTTCCAACACTTGAAGCAATTATTAACTAGTGCTCCAATACTAAGGATTGTTGAACCAAATGAAGACTTCATTGTATGCACTGACACATGTAAAGAAGGACTTGGTGGAGTCCTCAATTAGAATGGATATGTGGCATGTTATGAATCAAGGAAGCTAGAAGAGCATGAAAGGAACTATGCTACTCATGATTTGGAGTTGGCAACCATAGTTCACGCATTGAAGATGTAAAGGAACTACCTCATGGGGAAAGGTTTGAGTTGAGGACAGACCCATGGTATGAAATATTTATTCGGTCAGCCAACTCTAAATGCCAAGAAAAGTAGATGGTTAGAGTTTCTTAGTGAGTATGACTTTGATATAAATCATTTCAAAGGGAAAGAGAACAAGGTAGTTGATGTACTTAGAAGGAGAGTGCATGAGTTGCATGCTACAACCATTAGCATGTACCAATCAGATTTGAAGGACAAAATCCTGGAGGTTTCAAAATCAGATTTGCAATACATGGAAATGGTAACAAAATTACAACAAGGTATTCTGCAGCAGAAGGTTGAAGACTACAAGTTGGGAAATGATGAAATTCTCATGTACAGAGACAAAATTTACGTGCCAAATTCCCAAGATTTGAAAAGTATGATATTGAAATAAATGCATAATGTACCTTATGTTGGACACCTAGGGTATCATAAAACTATTGCAGCTCTCAGGAGCCAATATTATTGGCCATGCATGAAGAAGGAAGTTGTTGAGTTTATTGCCAAATGTTTGGAGTGTCAAAAGGTCAAGGCTGAGCATAGACACCTAGATGGTTTTCTACATTCATTACCAATTTCTGAGTGGAAATGGGAAGTTGTAACAATGGATTTCATCACCAAACTACCCAGAACAAACAAACATCATGATTATATCATGGTAGTGGTGTAAAAGCTCACCAAAGCTGCCCATTTCATTCAAGTGAATCTCACTCACAAGGAAACTAATGTTGCTAATATTTATATGTAGGAAATTGCTCGATTGCATGGTATACCCAAGACAATTGTGTTTGATAGAGATCCAAAGTTTACATCCAAATTTTGGAAAGGATTATATAAAGTATTTGGAACAAATTTGAATTTCAACATAGCTTATCATCCAGAATTTGATGGGAAAACAAAGAGGGTGAATCAAGTGATCGAGGATATGTTGAGGATGCATGTGATGGTTAAACCATAAAAATGGGAAGACTACCTACACTTTGTAGATTTTGATTACAAAAATGGGTACCAAACATCTCTAAAGATGAGCCCATTTGAGACACTTTATGGCAGAAAGTGCAACACAACAGTAAGCTGGGACAACCCAACAGACAAAGCAGTGGTTGGGCCAGAATTGCTCAAGGATATGGAAGAGAAGATGTTGAAAATTAAATAGAATTTGAAGGATGCTCAAGACAGGTAGAAAATCTATGCTGACAGGGGAAGAACTCACATAAAGTTTAAAGTGGGTGATCATGCATTCTTGAAAGTGAAGGCCAACAAAAGTTCCTTGAAGTTGGGAAATTGTTCAAAGTTGGAAGCTCATTTTTGTGGGCCATTTGAAATCCTAGAGAGGATTGGGCATGTGGAATATATTCTTGCATTTCCTACATCCATGTCTATTCATAATGTATTCCATTTATCATTGCTCAAAAAGTATATACATGATGCTAATCATGTTATTGATTGGAATGTGATTTAGGTGGAGCAACAAGGCGATTTTCAGGTGCATTCGGTGTGCATTCTGGACTGGAAGATCAAGCAGCTCTGAAATCGAGCCATAGAGCTAGTAAAGATCCAATGGACCTGGTATGGTCATGAGGATGTAACTTGGGAGTACGAGGATGCTATGTGGGAAAAATACCTGTAACGTTTTATGGGTTTTTGAACTTTTGGTTGTATATGTGTATATCTAATGCACCGAAGAAAATGCATAAAATAAGGGGAGGGGGATGTAACACCCCAAGAATGAGCCCTAGTTGTAAATGTGAATATGTTTTATAGGTTAATGAACCAGGTTATTATAAGTCAGGAGGCTTATGTGATGATTAGGCCGACGAGCCTAGATGCTAAAAGTCCAGTGACCCTATTTGTGTATATGTAAACACTCATATCATTAATATAATACATCGTTGCGTGTAGATCAACCACGATAAATGAGTATGGGGGACCTAAATCCACTAGGAAGGGAAATGGGAGGGATAAGAGCCTAGAAGGCCAATGAGCCTATTTTTGTATATGTAAACACTCATATCATTAATATAAGACATCGTTGCGTGTAGATCAACCACGATAAATGAGTATGGGGGACTAAAATCCAGTAGGAAGGGAAAGGGGAGAGACAAGAGCCTAGAAAAAGGGGCTAAGATAGAAGGATTATTACCAAAGGAATATTATAATATTAATTTTTTTTTTTTAACGCAAACGAGTATGGAGCTTTATTTAGATAGAGGCAGAGAGGGCTTCCGAACCCTTACAGATCAACTCAGAGCTAGAGCTCTGTAATACAGTTCCAGCCAGATTCTTTTACAAAGCAAACCAGACTTACTCCTAAGATAACAATACGGCTAAGAGAATAACTACTACTGACAAGTCGGAATTCTGGGCTGGGCTCCTTGCAAAAATGAGACGGATGCTCCACCCTTAGCGCTTTCCTTTTCTTCCAGAGCTGGTGGCCGCTTCTGCAGATGCTTCAGAGATCTTGCTGAAGGCTGTGGTTAGCTCCTCCACTTTCTGCTCCAAGTTGCAGAGGCGCTTGCCTAAGTCACCCATGAGATTTGCTGCGTCTTTCAGGCCGACGTGAATTTCATCAGATAACTCATCTTTGATATCTTCCATTTCAAATTTCAGAAGATCCCACTTTTGCTGGTTGGTGGAGGCCCTTATGCTTTCTAGTTCAGCTCTAACCCACTCTATTCGTTCTTTTGGCGTGAGGGGGGTTTTAGGATCCGAAGCCATGGTTGTTATGCTTAATCCGTCGCTGCTCCTTTCTTCCTGCGCGCTGCTCGTCCTCCGACTGGGCTATTGAAATGAATGCCGAGCGTCTTTTTATTGCAGAACCCCTGACTCTGTTAATATTCTTCACGGGACGAGTAGAGTGCCAAATCTCTGCTTGAGGATCCTGTCTGTCCGACTGTGGGAATAGATTGCCGTCCTTTCTGACTGATGCCAACACGATGTGAAAGGAATCGCGTGAGCAGATATGCAGTTTAGGGAATCGGGTGATGGGAGGGAGTCCCATTGATGATCAACTATCCTTTATTTTGCAGGGACCCGAGGTTCGCCTCTTTATCCGCGTCTATATTCAGCGTCCTAAGCACATGGTAGATTTTTAATTCCTTCAGCTGATCCAAAAGAATTAAGATCTTTTTATAAAGTTGAGCTAGCCTCATATCCTTAGGCTGTTTATGGAGGTTAATGGCATCCACTACCTGCTTTGAATCCCCTACAATCATGACTTCTTTAATGCCCAATTTGAGTATTTGATTCAGGCCTTGCCAGAGCGCTAGATATTCGGCCTGGTTGTTAGTGGAAAATCCAAGACCCCAAGCAAAGGAAAGGATGGTTGCCCCATTAGGATCGAGAAGAATTCCTCCTCCCCCTGCCCTGCCGGGGTTGCCTTTCGAGGCTCCATCAAAGAGGAGCCACCAATCATCTAGATTCGATCTCCATTTTAGAAATTCTTGTTCCGGTAAACGAATCTCCCAGTTTCTGGTCTTTGGAGGATTGGGATGGTTGCTATTCTGATGAGCTGGATTGAAGGTCTTCAGCCAGAACGCTTCTTCCTCGGATATTGTGGCTGAGTTCTGAATGGAGGGCTTAGCGTTTATTGCTTCTGAGATCATAATCTGAACTTTGATGGCCACTTGGGCTGACAGACGTTTTTCTTCTTTGAAGATCCTATTGTTTCGTTCTAGCCATATCTTCCAGCAGGTGAATTTTGGAATCCACATCCAAATTGTTTTGAGCAAGTTCTTTTTTGCTAAGTCAAACGGAGTCAGAGAAATCGAACGGTTGAAGAGTTCCTTGCTCTCAGAAGGGAGACTAGAGGCTAAAGGTCCTACAAGGTACCCCCAGACCTCTTTGGAAAACTCACAGTTGTAGAGGAGATGGCAGATGGTTTCTTCTGAATTAGTGCACAGGGGACAGCGAGAGGGCCCATTCCAACCCCTTCTCTTCAAGATGTCGAAGGTAAGAATGTTGTTGTGAAGGAGAGTCCAGGAGAAGAGGTCGACCTTGGGGATAGAGGGAAAATTCCACAGGGCTTTCCACGGGCCAGGGTTTGGAGGGACGCAGGGGATGCCCGTAACTATTTTATAGCCAGCAGCTGCAGTATAGACCCCTGAGCTTGTTCCCCAGCCTCTTTTGTCTCTGATTTCTACACTTAGAGGCGATTTCCCTTGAAGTAATTCCAGCAATTTAAAGGCTTCTGCGTTGAGTTCCTCCGGGTAATTTCCTAGATTCCATCCTGCCCAGGTGCGCTTGAAATCATTGTCCCACCGAGATATGTCCCAGAGCGTTCTACAATTTTTGTTCAATAGCCAAGCCTTTATATGCTCAATTTCTCTTGAGTCCGCGAAGGGCAGTTCTCCGAGAATGGAGTCTTCCCAAATATTTATCTTTGATCCATTCCCAGGGATCCACGTGCGATGATTGCGGAAAATAGGCGAGGCTCTTTGGAACAAGTGGAAAATGGGCGATCCTGTTCTTGCAATTGCAGGCTTTTCCAAGCATCTGGCTCGGTCTCCGGAATAATATTTCTTCCTTAACAATTGTTTACTCCATGATCTCTTTCATGTTATCATATTCCATATCACTTTTCCTCCCATGGCAAGATTATGGGTTGCCACGTCCCTGATGTTTAGACCTCCTTCCAGCTTAGGTTTCTTTATATTTTCCCATTTTACTAAATGAAACTTTCTTTCACAG
>JZKD02S2354544.1:0-19416 GCA_000966675.3 Picea glauca | reverse complement strand
GTGAGTTCCTGATCAGTTTCAGTTGGTCTTCAAACATGAAGGTGAATATGAGAAATTTTCCAGGTCTAAGAAGGATCATAGTCTAGCATACACAACAATGGTGGAGTCGTTGAGATCGGTCTCCAAGTGGGAGATTGTTGTTTGTGGAGCCTGATTATCTCCCTGATTCAAAGGTCTTCATTTTCAGTCATGTTTATACCCCATAAAGAATTTACACACCAGAAGAATGTACACTCCTCCATGAGGGGGAGTGCAGGGGGGGTTACCCCCCCTAGAGGTTTCGGGGGCAAGCGACCCCCCAAAGGAAAATTTGCCTTGTAAATGTATATTGTAATTTCATTGTAATTCTGGACTGTTCATTATAAGGTCATAGATCTGACGGTAGAAGTTATGTTAAGGTTTTTTTCCTAGAAGGAAACCCTCTTTTATGAGGGAAATGTATTGTGGTTATGCATCATTGTGAATATTGTATTTCAAGAGAGGAGACTATGAGAGAAAGAAGAGGAAGTTACAACAGGTGTGTTGTAGGTTGTATCCCTTCATTTGTTAGATAATAATAAAGGAAGGACTTGGAAATTTCTCTGGTGGACGTAGCCCACACTGGGTGAACCACGTATATATGTGTCTCTATTGTATTGTGTATCTTATGTGTTTTATTTCCGCGTTTATTTTATTTTATTTTATTGCTCCGCGATCCTATTTTTCTAACACGCTATGTGTCAGCACAAATGAATGCTATGTGGCTCTAACATTTCGACATTTGGGATTTTTTAACAAAGATGAGCTTGGAATTTTCGGTGTTGAAGTCACATAGTGAAGTTTGTGTAACTTTGCCATTAAACCTCGTGCCTTTCTGGAACTCCTAATGTATGAGATTTGTTGATCTGAGTGGCTTGTTGGATCTCCACCATTGCAAATTTAACCTGTCTGTTATCACAATCTGAGCCCAAAATTGACTGCTTTGAATTGTTGTGTTTCTTCCATGGGTGTTCCCTGTGAATACAAAATACTTGGTTGACCTATTTCATGCTCAATTAGTGATAAACATGACGACAAGTATGTTCAAAATCAAACTAGAATGTGTAATCACCTTTCAAGGAAGCAAAAGATGGTGCAAAATAAGTAAAAAACATGTAAGCTCCATTGAAGCAGAGTGATTAAATCATGGAGAATATGCTTAGAAAACACACAAAAAAAATAAGACTTAATGGATGTATAGGGTAGAGGAGGGAATGGGCATGGGTGAAAACCTAGGTTACAACATTGGCTCCAACTGGGGATAGCACTTCCTTGTGAGGTGCTAAGAACAGTAGATCAGGTGCCTTACTTCTCAAAACCTGCTCCCACTTATTGTAACTTACCTTTGTTTTTTTCTTGTCAGCCATGTATATCTGCTTCTACTAACTTGTGCACTATATTCATCCTATTATTCATTTTCATCTACATTGATAACCAGATCCCTTAAAACAAGGTTCAACTTGATCTTTGCATTTGACCTCAAATTACTAATGATTTGGAACAAGGTTTTCTCGTTATGGATTGTACACCATGTTTTTCTCTCCTCCTTCTCTGATGACTTTGCCATATTCTTCAAACCATATTTAGAGATGGAACCAATTTTTCTTGTCCTCAAAAATAAGATCAAACCATAAACACTAACACACCCAGTGTGTTTGTTGGGCTATGGAGTCTTTATTCACACACAAACTAACTAATCTATAGCTACACCCCATATCCTTTGTTGGGATATGGAGTCTTATTGCTGATCTACTGTATAAACAAATTAAAAAAGAAATGCTCGAATGACGAGCTTATTCAACACACCCCTACTCTAACCAACTGAAATTGAATACTCAAATATAAACAAATTTCCAAAATAACCAATCAAGCAACGGGGTTCTTGGCATGTCTTCATGTACGTTGCTGAAAACATGAAAAGAAAAAAAATGTACACAACAATAATTCTAATGGTAGTTCATACTTACTACCACACACTGTGTGCATCATACCAACAACTACAATATTAGAGACCCATGTTGAAACTGAATCAATCCAATCAGATATGGGATCATCAAGAACATGAGGAGACTCTAGATGATCTAGAAGACTAAGTCATTGTTGTTTAAAATATACTATATTAACAAGACTGGGTTGCTCTTGTCCTCCTTGAAACATCTCGTGAAATTCATGTGATTAACAACCATTAAGGGAAACAACACACTCTTGATATTGATCATCTTGTTGTTTGAAATGAAAGAGTATGGCTTCTACATTGCTGGTTTTTTCTTGTTCTTGCTCCAGAATGTCATTTCCATACTTGTATATTTCTTGTTGCTCAACTATTTTTGGGGAATGTAGATCCACATCTACTATAGAATAATATTTGAAATGTTTATTTGGTAGCTCCCCTTCATAACTAGTAAATGGAGTTTGTTCAACTTCAAATAAATCATAAATAGGTGATAAATCTTCATGAAAAATTTGATCAACAAATTGATCACAGTCATGACTATCATAAGCTTCATCATGAACACAAAGCTAAAAAACCTTATGCTGGAAACCCAAACTAAATAAGGATTTAACATCAACATTTATTTCCTTCTCATCATCATTTTCAACTTTAAAAGAATGTTGAAAGTCATCTTGTTGTATAATAGAATTGGAAGAAGATACAACTGATAATGAATCTTCTTCCTCTTCCTCAACATTATCATCCCCCTCATCTATACTGCTATAAGAACTAATAATTGACTATTGAATATAAGATCCAAATTCTTCACAACAGTTTTCAAAAGTAAATCAGCTGGAAAAACCCTTTTACAATAATCACTAAATGTTGCATGGAACTATTTCAAGGAAGATATGCTAGAAGGAGGCAAGGATCGGTACCATTCATGAGCATCTCCCTCTAATGAGTACATGAACATGTTCATTAATACATCCTCATGATGTATACCCAATTGATGCATGACCTCATGGAATTCAAGAAAATGATCTGCAGGGTTATCATATTTATCTTCTCTAAATCTAGGAAAGTAATCACCCCACTCATATATAGTAGGAACACCATTTGGAAAACTAGGAATAATAGAGAAATTAAAAGGAGAAAACCTCGGAGCCAAGATGGCTTCCATCTAGAAAAAAAAATGACTTATTAAAACTGTGCAGGCACCACTGTATTCTTTAACCATGGAGTCGCCAGGTGAATGATCTACAGTCTAAATGTGTCTGGTCTTTGTTCACCATCAAAGATTAGATTTGATCATTATCGTTCTCCCAGGGAAAGATATTTCGTTACTCTGTTCCTCGGAAATGGTGAAATAAGATGTTCGTCCTAAATTCTGCACCTGACTACTAAAGGGCGGAGCTAGGCCACCTCAAGTTATGAATGGTTTTTTTTTTATTAATTAAGTTGGTGGGTCAGCTAAATGATAGGTTTTGCAAAGATGAAAATAAGAATGGATTGGCCAAACGATATGAATGTAGGTTCTCCTTAGCTAATGGTATGAACTTTGATGAACAATTGGGGATATGGAAAGATAAATAGAGGAAACAACAACAAGCAATGCAATGAATTTCCTGTTGTGTGAGGATTGAGACTTAAAATGACATTTTGAGGCCTAGAAAAATATCTGGATACAAATCATCCATCGGGTTGTCAAATAATTGATCATTTTAATAAAACAATAGTTGTTTAATAGGTTGCATAATAATAAAAAGATGAATTAGAACAATATCTGAAAGAAGAAGGAAATGTACATTGCACACCTCACAATTTGCATCCAATATGAAATTAAAATGCATGAAGACTTGAGCAAGAAAACACAACTTCCATCAATATATATTCACTGGGTAGAGAGTTTTACAATCATATGAGCAGGTCCAATCAATTTTGATGCTTGAATATTTTCCCTCCAAAACTGAACCCTTTTCACATACAAAAGATGCCTATTTATCAGAGTTGCAGAGGCTCTCATCCATCTGGGACTGAGGCTTAACTCTATACTACCAGTTGTAAAAAAACTAATTAGATTAACTATACAAATTGTTGGAGTATATTAAGGAATACTTCGAGCTTGACTTAATAAAAAAGAGTGGTTCTTATCACACATAAAATACCACTTATTATGCTTTAATATAATAGAGTCTTGCGATTAAACAACTATAAACTACTACTTAGCAATGAAACTAGACTGTCGTGTATGTTGGAGTGAACCAAGATTTCACAGAAAATGACTAGGAGTGACAGAACTGAGTTTTGTATTGAGCATTAGCATGCATGTGCGATGTTGGAGGCCACTGGAGATAACTGAATGTGTTATCAGTGTGTTTCCCCAACTTATCTCTTGGAGGAAAGAAGCAAGTCATCTGGCATTTTCCCGAAGTCTCTAATATTCTTTCTGCAGTCCAAATTATAGCTTCTCGAGTTCTCGTTTGTGGAGTTACAAGGTTCGGATTCTGTAACTTATGTTCTGTACCTGTTGGCTATCGCCGAACTACTTCCAGATGAGCAATATGATGATGTGGACTGGCTCGACGTTCCCTATTTTGGCGCCCTTTTCAAACTTCAAAATATGCCATTAACGGAGATAAGCCACTTTGGGAATTCGACATTCAGGAGTTTTGGAGCGCAAAATATTCATATCTCCTAGAGGCCCAGACTCCCGGAGTCATTAACCAACATTTGGTGTTTCAGAAAATTCATTAATTCATGCTTTTCTTAAGCTAATTAACTCAATATTAAGACTTTAATCATTTGGTGTTTTGACACTTCGGAAATTTGAGGGTTCGGGAGCTTCTGAATCCTGAGTTTGAGAATCTGCTGGAGTGACAATGTTGCGGAGGGAAGTGGCAGTGAGGACCCACTTCGATTGTTCGGGGCTCCAACACTTTGGAGGTTCGAAGAACTATGCCCACTTTGAGTTGAAATCCCCCAGAGTGCTAAAATCCTAGATTCATTAACCATATTTATCTTAATTAACTTGAGATTAATAATTTAATCATTTGGCATTTCGAGAGTTTCTGGACTCCGGTTCTTCATGGTTCGAGAGTTTATGGATGCAAAGTATGGATACCTCTTGGATGGATGATCTCTCAGATCTGATGTGTATACATGATGTCACTATTTTTGATGTGTTTGCATGAAGAGAGTGACACGTATCACCCGAAAATGAGCGAATGACGTAACCCAAATGGCCTGAAATGAGTGCCACGTGTCGGCAATCGATGGATGCCACTTATCATCACAGATGAATGCCACGTGTCACCACAAATGAATTCCATGTGTCACTAAGGATGCACACTATGTGTCAGCACATATGAACGCTACGTGGCTTTGACATTTCGACATTCGGGAGTTTTTGAGTGCTGAGTGTGGAGATCTCCTGGATGGTTGATCTTGCGAAGCGATGCGATGGTTCGACATTTGGGAGTTTTTGAAAAAGATAAGCTCGAACATTTCGGCGCCGAAGTCGTGGAGTGAAGTTTGTGTAACTATGTTATTAAATATCATGCCTTTCTGGAACTCCAAATGTATGAGAGTCGTTGATTTGAGTGGCATGTTGGATCTCCACCGTTGCAAATTTACCCTATCTGTTCTCACAATCTGAGCCCGAAATTGACTACTTTGAGCTGTTGCGTTTCATCCGCGGGTGTTCCTTGTGCATACAAAAGACTTGGTCGACCTGTTACATGCTCAATTAGTGATAAACATGATGACAAGTATGTTCAAACTCAAACCAGAACGTGTAATCACCTTTCAAGGAAGAAAAAGATGGTGCAAAATAAGTAAAAAATAGGTAAGGGTCATTGAAGCAGAGTGATTAAATCATGGAGAATAAGCTTAGCAAACACAAAACAAAAATCAGACTTGATGGATGTATAGGGTAGAGGAGGGAAAGGGCAGGGGTGCAAACCTAGGTTACAACAATACTAATCTTACATAGAGGGAATTGATTTAGCATATGGTTTAAATGATAAATATGAAAGAATATCCACCCACATTTTTTACTTGTTTTCCATTATACTGATGTATGTGGTTTGTTGTTTTCTTAAAATATTTTGTAATTATGAATATGTTAATTAATTGAAAAATCATTTTTAATGTGTTGGTCATAACACAATTGAAACACCACAAGGTTATGTGGTGCAATGACCATAAATTTCACATCAAAAAGTTGGATGACAAGAAAAAACCTTTGATTGTGGCATGACTGAAATATTTCAAGTCACTAATGTTTCCTCTAGAAGTGACAGGAATCCAAAGGTATCTTAAAATAGATACCATGGGAATTTGAATGATATAATTGAATGTGACTTTAAATTAGTCCCATTCAAGGTCAAATGGTGCAGGTTACAGATGAATGAACATGATCCTGAAAGAATTGTTATTGAGCATGAGAATGGATTTACCATGGTTAATACAAGGATACCTGAGTCGGGTGTTGAGCTTTATGTTCTTCCAATCCAATGTGAGTAGGTATTTTACTCATTTGTTCCAGGTAAAGAGAGATGGTCATATGTTNTGGGGAATGTAGATCCACATCTACTATAGAATAATATTTGAAATGTTTATTTGGTAGCTCCCCTTCATAACTAGTAAATGGAGTTTGTTCAACTTCAAATAAATCATAAATAGGTGATAAATCTTCATGAAAAATTTGATCAACAAATTGATCACAGTCATGACTATCATAAGCTTCATCATGAACACAAAGCTAAAAAACCTTATGCTGGAAACCCAAACTAAATAAGGATTTAACATCAACATTTATTTCCTTCTCATCATCATTTTCAACTTTAAAAGAATGTTGAAAGTCATCTTGTTGTATAATAGAATTGGAAGAAGATACAACTGATAATGAATCTTCTTCCTCTTCCTCAACATTATCATCCCCCTCATCTATACTGCTATAAGAACTAATAATTGACTATTGAATATAAGATCCAAATTCTTCACAACAGTTTTCAAAAGTAAATCAGCTGGAAAAACCCTTTTACAATAATCACTAAATGTTGCATGGAACTATTTCAAGGAAGATATGCTAGAAGGAGGCAAGGATCGGTACCATTCATGAGCATCTCCCTCTAATGAGTACATGAACATGTTCATTAATACATCCTCATGATGTATACCCAATTGATGCATGACCTCATGGAATTCAAGAAAATGATCTGCAGGGTTATCATATTTATCTTCTCTAAATCTAGGAATGTAATCACCCCACTCATCTATAGTAGGAACACCATTTGGAAAACTAGGAATAATAGAGAAATTAAAAGGAGCAAACCTCCGAGCCAAGATGGCTTCCATTTAGAAAAAAAAATGACTTATTAAAACTGTGGAGGCACCACTGGATTCTTTAACCATGGAGTCGCCAGGTGAATGATCTACAGTCTAAATGTGTCTGGTCTTTGTTCACCATCAAAGATTATATTTGATCATTATCTTTCTCCCAGGGAAAGATATTTCATTACTCTGTTCCTCCGAAATGGTGAAATAAGATGTTGGTCCTAAATTCTGCACCTGGCTACTAAAGGGCGAAGCTAGGCCACCTCAAGTTATGAATGGTTTTTTTTTTTATTAATTAAGTTGGTGGGTCGGCTAAATGATAGGTTTTGCAAAGATGAAAATAAGAATGGATTGGCCAAACGATATGAATGTAGGTTCTCCTTAGCTAATGGTATGAACTTTGATGAACAATTGAGGATATGGAAAGATAAATAGAGGAAACAACAACAAGCAATGCAATGAATTTCTTGTTGTGTGAGGATTGAGACTTAAAATGACATTTTGAGGCCTAGAAAAATATCTGGATACAAATCATCCATCAGGTTGTCAAATAATTGATCATTTTAATAAAACAATAGTTGTTTAATAGGTTGCATAATAATAAAAAGATGAATTAGAACAATATCTGAAATAAGAAGGAAATGTACATTGCACACCTCACAATTTGCATCCAATATGAAATTAAAATGCATGAAGACTTGAGCAAGAAAACACAACTGCCATCAATATATATTCACCAGGTAGAGAGTTTTACAATCATATGATCAGGTCCAATCAATTTTGATGCTTGAATATTTTCCCTCCAAAACTAAACCCTTTTCACATACAAAAGATTCCTATTTATCAAAGTTGCAGAGGCTCTCATCCATCTGGGACTGAGGCTTAACTCTATACTACCAGTTGTAAAAAAAATAATTAGCTTAACTACACAAATTGTTGGAGTATATTAAGGAATACTTCAAGCTTGACTTAATAAAAAAGAGTGGTTCTTATCACACATAAAATACCACTTATTATGTTTAATATAATAGAGTCTTGCGATTAAACAACTAAAACTGCTACTTAGCAATGAAACTAGATTGTCGTGTATGTTGGAGTGAACCAAGATTTGACAGAAAATGACTAGGAGTGATAGAACTGAGTTTTGTATTGAGCATTAGCATGCATGTGCGATGTTGGAGGCCACTGGAAATAACTGAATGTGTTAGCAGTGTTTTTCCCCAACTTATCTCTTGGAGGAAAGAAACAAGTCATCTGGCGTTTTCCTGAAGTCTCTGATATTCTTTCTGCAGTCCAAATTATAGCTTCTTGAGTTCTCGTTTGTGGAGTTACAGGGTTCGGATTTTGTAACTTATGTTCTGTATCTGTTGGCTATCGCCGAACTACTTCTAGATGAGCAATCTGATGATGTGTACTGACTCGACGTTTCCTAGTTTGGCACCCTTTTCAAACTTCAAAATATGCCATTAACGGAGTTAATCCACTTTGGGAATTCGACGTTCAGGAGTTTTGGAGCGCAAAATATTCATATCTCCTAGAGGCTCAGACTCCCGGAGTCATTAACCAACACTTTCTCTAATTATCCCAGGATTTATCCTTAAACATTTGGTGTTTCAGAAAATTCATTAATTCATGCTTTTCTTAAGCTAATTAACTCAATATTAAGACTTTAATCATTTGGTGTTTTGACACTTCGGAAATTCGAGGGTTCAGGAGCTTCTGAATGCTGAGTTTGAGAATCTGCAGGAGTGACAATGTTGCGGAGGGACGTGGCAGTGAGGACCCACTTCGATTGTTCGGGGCTCCAACACTTCAGAGGTTCGAAGAACTATGCCCACTTTGAGTTGAAATCCCCCAGAGTGCTTAAATCCTGGAGTCATTAACCATATTTATCTTAATTAACTCAATATTAATAATTTAATCATTTGGCATTTCGAGAGTTTCTGGACTCCAGCTCTTCCAGGTTCGAGAGTTTATGGATGCAAAGTATGGATACCTCTCGGATGGATGATCTCTCGGATCTGACGTGTATACATGATCTCACTATTGTTGATGTGTTTGCATGAAGAGAGTGACATGTATCACCCGAAAATGAGTGAATGACGTAACCCAAATGGCCTGAAATGAGTGCCACGTGTTGGGAATCGATGAATGCCACTTATCATCACGGATGAATGCCATGTGTCACCACAAATGAATTCCATGTGTCATTAAGGATGCACACTATGTGTCAGCACATATGAATGCTACGTGGCTTTGACGTTTTGACATTCGGGAGTTTTTGAGTGCTGAGTGTGGAGATCTCCTGGATGGATGATCTTGCGAAGCGATGCGACGGTTCGACATTTGGGAGTTTTTGAAAAAGATGAGCTCGAACGTTTCGGCGCCGAAGTCATGGAGTGAAGTTTGTGTAACTATGTTATTAAAGCTCACACCTTTCTGGACCTCCAAATGTATGAGAGTCGTTGATCTGAGTGGCATGTTGGATCTCCACCATTGCAAATTTAACCTATCTGTTCTCACAATCTGAGCCCAAAATTGACTACTTTGAGTTGTTACGTTTCATCCACGGGTGTTCCCTATGCATACAAAAGACTTGGTCGACCTGTTACATGCTCAATTAGTGATAAACATGACTACAAGTATGTTCAAACTTAAACCAGAATGCATAATCACCTTTCAAGGAAGAAAAAGATGGTGCAAAATAAGTAAAAATAGGTAAGGGTCATTGAAGCAGAGTGATTAAATCATGGAGAATAAGCTTAGCAGACACAAAAAAAAAATCAGACTTGATGGATGTATAGGGTAGAGGAGGGAAAAGGCAGGGGTAAAAACCTAGGTTACAACAATACTAATCTTACATAGAGGGAATTGATTTAGCATATGGTTTAAATGATAAATATGAAAGAATATCCACCCACATTTTTTACTTGTTTTCCATTATACTGATGTATGTGGTTTGTTGTTTTCTTAAAATATTTTGTAATTATGAATATGTTAATTAATTGAAAAATCATTTTTAATGTGTTGGTCATAACACAATTGAAACACCACAAGGTTATGTGGTGCAATGACCATAAATTTCACATCAAAAAGTTGGATGACAAGAAAAAACCTTTGATTGTGGCATGACTGAAATATTTCAAGTCACTAATGTTTCCTCTAGAAGTGACAGGAATCCAAAGGTATATTAAAATAGATACCATGGGTATTTGAATGATATAATTGAATGTGACTTTAAATTAGTCCCATTCAAGGTCAAATGGTGCAGGTTACAAATGAACAAACATGATCCTAAAAGAATTGTTATTGAGCATGAGAATGGATTTACCATGGTTAATACAAGGATACTTGAGTTGGGTGTTGAGCTTTATGTTCTTCCAATCCAATGTGAGTAGGTATTTTACTCATATGTTCCAGGTAAAGAGAGATGGTCATATGTTGTTGTATATGATCCAAGAGGAAGGCATGCAAAGTATAATGTAGCAAAAGAAGATGATGCAGAGGAGCAAGTAGATGCGTTAGACAAAGAAGACGGAGAAGTTGAGATACATGTATATGAAAATGTTATATTTGATCATATCGACAATGAAATGATAAAAAATGACATCAATGATGATGTTGTTATTCCTGGTCCTTTCAACGTTGATTCCAAACTGGATGATACAGATTTGGAGTTGGACGAAGAAGAAGATCAATGATATTGAATTGTTGAAATGTAGGTCGGGGTATGCGATTATATAGTTTCTATGATTTATTCTCTTTAAAGTATTTTCTTATATGGGTTAATTGTTTATTGTTAAGATTCCATATTCTTATACATATCATTGGTTGGCTAGAAGTCATTGACCTTGATTTCTCTCATAATCCACCAACCTATAATCTCCTAACTTATTTTGAGCATGTGTTGACTGATTTTAACTATCATTAAATATTGATAATCTACCACAAATTTTTAACCCTCCACCCAGTAACCTTGGTAACTTTATAACCCTCCACCATCATCCACCATAGGATCATGTGTATGCTCAAAAACCACTACCTATGTCCTAAATGGAATATTTGATATGCAAGTATAATATGGTAGCCATTACAATGTTTAACACAAAATGTTTTTTGGTGGACCTTGTTTAGGATTAGGGGTTAGGAGTTACGGATTAAGAGGTTAGGAGGTTTAGGGGTTAGGGTATTTAGTGGCTATAGGGGGTTATGGGGGTTTAGGGGTTAAGAGGGTTATATATAACTATATAACACATATTATTTATGAATTTAAATATAAATTATATTAGAAACAAATAACAATTAAAAATTAAACAAATATAAAATACACAAAAAAACAAATCAAAGATAAAAAAACACACTATGGCACCAAACCCTCGACTAAATAGTCCCACTCCAAACCCACTAACCATTGCATTGATCTACCCCACCTTCTAGTACAGAGAGTGCCTATAGGAAAAACATACTATCATTTATATTGGATCGACCCCACCTACCAGTAAGCAGAGTGTGCAAAGGAGAAGACCCATACAAGGAGACACTGACCCCACATGTGTGTCCAAGGAGGGTTCAACCCCACAATGTCTTCAATATCTAGCCTCATTGCTGATGTAGATATATAATGTATATCCTCTATCTTTTTTTCGATATGAAATAGTTTACAATGGCTCTATTTGAGTTCAATTCACATCAAGTTTTCCCTGTCATTTAGTCCTAACTTTATGTTTGATACCCTGTATAATGTATCTTTTTTCCATATTTGTGTACATGCAACAAAGAACAAATAGGGTTTGAAATGAAAATTCAACAGACATGATCGGACCAAAATATATATATCAAAGATCGACTGTCTTAGTTTATTTTGACCGATGAAAGTGCATGCTAGATAAAAAGGGGTTGAAGGCCTAAATTATAAACCATTGTATTAACGATTGATAACATGTCACATCCTTATTCATTTCATTATGAATGGGTGGTATTATCAAATTGATTTATCTCTCCCCCAAAATGCATGAATGGATGACATCTGGCATGGTGATGTAAGCCAAATAAAAAAGGTGTTGAGTCGATGTAATTTAAAGGTCAAAAAACAAAACCCTAAAGGTAAATGCACACTGTAAACTTTGTTACAGGTACAATAGAATCTAGTAAAAGCAAAAAAATCTCCTTTGACAAATAAGTTTGGGTAGTTTTCTCATTCCTTATTTCAAATATGTTCTATTGTTTAAAATAAGGATAGATGGAGAAAGGTAGTCATTCTGGTTAGCCATGAACCTTTAATGAAAAAGTCCTAATTGACCGTGATTGTGAAATTTTAGAAACCATTTTGTCACAATTTTATCCTTATGAGTTAAGTTATCCTATGATAGATTTAGGGATTTGCATGATTATTTACATATCTAGGATTCAACCTTGGGTAAATTCATAATTCCCCAAACCTATATTTCTAAAAAAAGGGTCGTGCTATATGAAAATGGGTCCATTATATTCTATATCAATGCTGAGTCTATTACAAAAATTTAATCTCTTACCAAAAAACTTAATTCTAAGACTTGGAGTCAATTAAGGGATTTGGGTGTCAATGTTCATATTTATATAATTATGGATGCTACAAAGTTATTAATAAATAAGAATTTGGTTCAACATCCTCAAATTAAATGTAGTTCAATTCAGAAAAGAATTGAAACGTTCATGAAAAGATACAAGGAATTAGTTGAAATGGCACTACCTTCATGTTGGGATAAAAATATAAATTTTATTTAGTGTCAAGCATATGAAAATATGCTAATAAAAGCAAGGGATGATATAACTAAATTTCAAGTTATGGATGGTGTTTTGAAAGGTCAAACTATTGTCTGCAAGTTAATAGATGATTTTCATTTATTGTGGAAAATCAAAAATTTATTTCCTAATATTCCATCATATGATAGATATATGAATCTTGAAATAGCTTTCGAAAAAATGGTTAAAGGTTGAAGAAAAAATGCCTGGAGCTAGCCATGCCCATACCTTGTTAGGAAACTTTTCCAAATGTATTGTGTTATATACTATGTTCTATACATGTTTGTACTCTATTATATACTTTGTTCTATACATTCCTATACTATGTTCTATAATGGAAATGCAAATAATGACTTTGTTTTAAAAACAAATATTCATTTGTTGGGTATTTCATCATCACTTTTCCTTCTTGGCTTCATGGTTCATCATTATAATGGTGTACAGATAATTTATGAAATAAATAATGACATTTTTATGGAATAAAGAATGACATATTAGGATGTTTATGGAATAAAAAATGACATTTTTTTCTTCCATGAAAATATGGTATAGATGAGCTTTTTCGGAAGAGGTGTGTCTTTAGAAAAATTATGTAGATATGAATGGTGTTAGTAGGTAGATGAATGAAATATATATATTTGGAATGTTATTAACTTCACCCCAAATATTATATCACTAAATTTGGAGATATATAGAAGCATGGGAGTGCATTTCCATTAGATCACTTTCTACTATTTTGGTCTCTTAATTTACAAGGTAGAATTTTCCTCTTTTACACAACAACCATTTTTATGTTTTCAAATGAAAATCTAAATATGTAGACATGTAAAATTATCTAAGACACTCTCAGAAACTTGAATCACTCAAATTGTAGGTTTGTAAACACCCGGGGATGCATTTTTGTGAATCTTGGCATGCATTTTAGTGAAACCTGGCGTGCATTTCTGCACAAGGGAATACATTACAATTTAAAAGAAAAACATGTATTTCTTAAGTGTGAATGTGCATTTTTAGATGCAAAGTATCTAACCAGATTGAATTAGGATTTTATGCAATAATAGAAACTCTAATCCTAATCGTCTATATCATCGTATATTGAGAACATGGTCATCTACATCTAGCACAACCTCTTCAACTTCTTAATCTAACACATATGTTTGCTCCCTATGTCCAATGAAATTTGAATTTTTTTTTCACTTTATTATACTAACGTTAGACCTTCGATGCCAAGGTTCTTATTTGAATGCCAATGGTATTCTAACGGATGGTTTACACCCATCCATCCCATTTCCAATAGGACTTGGATCTCTCATGCATCGATGGGCTGACATAATTTACAATAGATGGTGTCATCGATCCAACAAATTTTTCGCACCATATGGTTGGATCATCGATGGATTGGTCCCTTTAGAGCATCACAATGTTGAAATAGACTACTTGTGCACTAAAATATTATGGTGGTACATTGGTTGGTCGACGCAATTCCTTTGACACTCCAATGAAACCTAGTTATTAGTTTCATCGGTCTAACAGGGTCGAATATCCGATGAAAATAGTGACGTCGGATTTATGAAACATGGTCATCGGTTATGTCGATGACCCTAAGGACCAAAAGCTCATCGAAATAAACCATTATTTCCAGCAGATAAGCATCAAAAGTTCGATGTAACTACACGTTGCATATGCAACATCCATAAAATAGACCTGATGGATATTACTATCGGACCGAGCATCAGATATCCAAGTCTCATGTGCGTCAGATATGCGATGTCTATACAGTAGATCCAATAGGGGTGTTATACCTCTGACATACTTTACTTTCGGATTGCTCATCAGATATTCGATGGACACGTTTGTCGAATATTTGACGAAACTTTGTATATTAAAAAACAAATAAAATAATAATAATATTGCATTACATTGCTTCCGCTTGAAGTGAAAAAATCCTATAGGTTCTCTAGGTCATGTGTTCTAGTAGATCCATCCTGGGAATGTTTTAATTGCCTCCAACTTACCGTCTCATGACTTGGATTAAATTTCCCCCATTTTGTGGAAAATAATCTAGTGGTTATCCTTATTAGCCCAACTGCTTGTCCACTAAATATTCCATTGAAATTATAGCACCATGTCAATTTAACTTTGTGGTGGCAATATAGTTTCATTATAAATTGGAAAGGTATCTATGGTTCATGTACATATGAAGAGAAAAGTTTATATTGAGGATTTAAATAACTTACAGTGTTCTCTGTGACTACTCTAAATGTCCATGTTACTACTAGACTTGCACCTGATCCCATTGCAATATCATTAACAAATACTTCCTAAATCAAACAAAGAAAAATAAAATAAAGACATCAATTGTTCCTACTCAAGTCATGTTCCTTGTTACTACAAGAAGAAGACTTGGTTGCTTCCAAGTTTCCATCTCAACATTTTTTAAGTTGTTAACAAAACAAGGTTTCACATCATACATATTTCATCTTCTTAGTCTATAGCATTGCTTTATCTCTAAAACCAAGTTGCAAATACCATTTCAGAATCTTAGCTACAACATATCACAAATTTAGCTACTTCAAGGCATTATCATACTTCACAAGCATATCTCATTACTCTTTCTGTCCTTTCAAACATATTCTCTTTTATATATTATGTTGTACATATGAGTTGTAGATCACAACTCTATATCCTAGCTTGTACTTCTGACTATGGATCCCTAATCTTCTACATTATTCAAATCTTCAACATTCTACAAGGATATTTTGGATTTAGAATTCAACATTCTGGCATTCTATAACTCGAAATTGGGGTATTACTTTCCCCTCCCCCTTATTTTTTCATTTTCATCGGTGCATATAGAAAAGAACAAGACTTGGTTGCTTCCAAGTTTCCATCTTAACATTTTTTAAGATGTTGACAAAACAAGCTTTCACATCAAATGTCTTCTTTCCATATTCTTAGTCTATAACATTGCTTTGTCTCTATAACCAAGCTGCAGATCCCATTCTAGAATCTTAGCTACAACATATCAAAAAATTAGTTACGTCAAGGCATTATCATACTTCACAAGCAGATCTCGTTACTCTTTTTGTCCTTTCAGAGTATTCTCTTTTATACATTATATTGTACATATGAGTTGCATATCACAATTGCAGATCCTAGCTGCTACGTTTGGCTACAGATCCCTGATCTTCTACATTTTTCAACTCTTTACCATTATACAAGGATATTATGGCTTCAAAATTCAACATTCTATCATTCTATAACTCAAAATTTGGGTATAACTTTCCCCTCCCCCTTATTTTGGCATCGTCCTCAGTACATATACAAAAGAAGAAGGCTTGGTTTCTTCCAAGTTTCCATCTCAACATTTTTTAAGATGTTAACAAAATAATCTTTCACACCAGACATCTTATTTTCAACTTCTTTATCTATAACATTGCTTTAACTCTATAACCAAGCTGTAGATCCCATTCCATAAGCTTATCTACAACGTTAACATATCACAAATTTAGCTACTTCAAGGCATTATCATACTTCACAAGTAGATCTCATTACAGTTTATGTCATTTCATAAGTATTCTCTTTTATATATTTCATTGTATATATGACCTGCAGATCACAACTGCAGATCCTAGCTGCTACTTCTTGTTGTGAATGCCTGATCTTCTACATTCTTCAACTCTTAAGCACTCTACAAGGATATTTTGGCTTCAAAATTTAACATTTTGGCATTCTATAACTCAAAATTGGGGTATTACTTTCCCCTCCCCCTTATTTTGGAATTTTCCTCGGTGCATATACAAAAGAAGAAGACTTTGCTGCTTCCAAGTTTCCATCTCAACATTTTTTAAGTTGTTGACAAAACAAGCTTTCACATCAGACATATTCTTTCAAATTCTTGGTCTATAGAATTGCTTTATCTCTATAGCCAAGTTGCATATACCATTCCATAAGCTTACTACAACATATCAAAAATTCAACTACTTCAAGGAATTATCATACTTCACAAGAAGATCTCATTACTCTTTATATCCTTTTATAAGTATTATCTTTTATATATTCCATTGTACATATGCGCTGCATATCCCAGTTGTTACTTCCAGCTGCAAATACCTCATATTCTACATTCTTCAACTCTTCAGCATTCTACAAGGACATTTTGGCTTCATCATTCAACATTCTAGCATTATATAACACACTCCATTGTTTTTGGTTGGTCTCTCCCATGATCATTGGTTTGTATGTTTCCAAACTTTTCTCAGGTACGCATACATTTATTTTATTTGTTGAATTCATTTGATGCAAGACAGTTTAATCATTACTTCATGTGCAAAGTTATCTTGTTGTCCCATGGTCTGGCCAAACCATAAGTTGGGGGGATTTTCCTTCTATCAATATTATTGTCCATAAAAAGGACTTTAAATCTTTTTCATATCCTTGTTTTGCAATAATATAATGACGAATGTTCCAATTCCATGAATGATTATAATGTCATGTCTTATGCATGCATAATCATAATTACATATCCCACGTGTGTTTATAATTCAATACCAAACCTTACCCTTGATTTGACATGCAAGGCATTCATGGATGCAAAGGAATCTGTTGGCTTCATTCCTTGTGTCTTTGCTCATTTCAAGTTATTCCTTGCTGCGAATCCCACAAAGGTTCCCAAGTTATCTTATTGTTGACCACTTTAGTCATTTCGATGGGAGGACCCCCAATCCACCATGAACTCGTAGGTGTTACGGTGGTGTATCAAAATGGTCAAAAAACTGCAATATTTGAACAAGTGGGTTGGTTGGGGTATTTTCAATGATTGCATGGATTTGACACTGAAATTCCCATCGAATTCTCCCAAGGTCTTCTTGGTTCCATGGCTAGAGTTAGGGTATCAAAATTCTAGTGACTGAGGAGTCTATTGCAAGAGTAACATGCTTAGTTGTTGATGGGGAGAGATGGTTTAATCGTCGATTAGATTATACTGATATGAAAGATGAATTTTTCAGAGGAACTAATGAGTAGTTGTGTGGAGGACCAAAGGGAATTCTCATGAGCTCATTAGTTGAACCTTGGTGACATGTTTCTCTGTGTGTTCAAACTTTTTTTACTTGTGAGGGTCGATTTCAGTTATTATATGGCTACCATTTCTGATTATTGGTTCACCTGAGGCACCACAGGTATGTGAAAAATCCATATTTATTGTTTAGTTCCTTAGAATTGAGGAGTGCCAAAGCATAATAAAACCATAATCCAATCATAAGTATAACCCATCATTGGTTGATTAAATTGTTGGTATGTGATTCTTTGTCTGTCGTTGGAAGAAATTGGGACTCTTTGTTTTCTGAGGAACATGCACAAGAAGCTCCAGTTGAGGAAGAGGAATATCTATAGGAAAGAGGAGCATATATGGATATGGTTGCAGAAGTTGTTGATCCGTCCTTAGAGGTTCCTGATCAAGAAAACAATCATGATGAAGAAGATATGTTAGTTGAAGAAGAGAAACAATCATAGGGATATGGAGAAGGAACAGATGTGGCTACAGAAGCTACATAAGTTGGAGAAGCTACAAATGTATTGTCCAGGGCTCAAAAGGAATAAAAGATAACATAAATAAAAAATGAAACTTTAGTATTGTGAAGGTCGTTGTGATTGGCACAAAAAGAATCAGGGAAGATTCCTGAAAAGTTGTGTACACCTTGAAAAATGGAGGAAATTTCGTAAGGACCCGTAATTATTTTTGATGAAGATAAAGATGAATCCTTTGGAGAAGCTGGTGCGGTTATAGAAGATGTGTATTTGGGAAAACTAATTAGCAAATTGAGCTAGAAAATGAAGAAACCCTCTACTATAAGTAAGACACCCTTGTACAGTAATTCACATTATCAATAGGCCTAGAAGAAGATGAAGCGAGTTAATATTAAATTGATCAAAATAAATAACAAATTAAGGGAAGAATTGGGGAAATTAAAGGAGAAATTGAAGCTATATGAGTGTTGTGAGGTTTTAAACCTTTTATTCCAGGTAGTAAAAAAAGTAGATCCTTTGTTGTCATCATCTTTGCTTGATGACAATAAATTGAAAGAAAATCGACTATAGGAAGCAAGAGAAGCAAAGAAAAAGGGGAAATAAATTATGGAAAAATGGCATCAAGATAAGACAATGACTGTTGCATTAGAAGACAATATAGAGTTGGAAGAACAAGTGGAAAAGTGTCAAGAAAAGGTAGAGGTACTTTCGAAAAAAATGGGCAAATTGATGGAAAAGCAAGAAGCAGTAGAAACTTTATAGAGAGCCGAAAGAATGAGGTTTCAACATGCCCAATTGGAAATATCAAGGTTACA
>JZKD02S2354533.1:4777-16874 GCA_000966675.3 Picea glauca | reverse complement strand
TCTCAATCCATATCCAACTGTACCATGTAGGTACCTCAACACATGTTTTTCTACTATCCAATGTACATGTCTAGGCTCAACCATGTAATGACTCAAAGTGTTCACTGCAAAACATATGTCTGTCCTGGTGTTAACCAGGTACATCAAGGATTCGATCAACTATCTGTACATCGTGGGATCCATCAAATCTGAAGATGAATCACTCAAGAGCTTCATAGTTGTTAACAGAGGTGTGGCCATGGACTTGCAGTCCATCATCCCGAGTCTCTGTAGGATCTCAACAGTATATTTTCCTTGGCTAAGGAAAATCTCATCTGGTCTCTGCCACACCTCCAATGCCAAGAAATAATGCATCAGACCTAAATCCTTCATCTCGAACTCTGAAGTGAGTTCCTTCTTGCACCCATCTGTGAGGTTCTCATCCCCTGTAAGAAATAGGTCATTCAATCTCTGTAGATTCTAATGACAAAAACCAACAAAGTAATATTCTGTCATACACTTAGCAACCTAGAGATAATTGTCTTGCATGAACTCTAAAATGTCTAAAACCCACATTCAGAAATTTCCATAAGTACAAATACACATTGCTAAGAAAATATGCAGCGAAAATAAGTACAATGAAAAACATTCAATCACCCATGAAAAACTCATAAATTTAGGCAAAAGCCAGGGAAAAACCCAATGTGGGGAAACCCAATGAGAGAGAGAGAGATTTTATTATTCAGCTTCAGGAAAGTACATATCAACAACAAACTCACAATTTCCATCCAAGAGAAAATACCTCACAACACCAAAACTATCCCCCACAAATCTGCCTCGATTTTCGTGCTAAGTCCATACTATTGTACGACCCACCCATAATTGCAACACCTTGGAAATCGTGCAAACAACCTGCTGTACAGACTGTTCTGTACGACCCAACAACAACAAAACAACCTTGAAAACTGTGCCAATCCCCGCCTCGATTTTTCGTTCCCTTTTCTTCTTGTTGTACAGTCTGTACGGATCCGTACAGTACAACCTCCCACAATAAAAAAATAACTCAGCAATGAAACAAATATGCTCCCTTGGGATTTGTGCCCACTTTGTCTTGGGAAATGTGCCTTAATTTTCCTCTCTCAAGCCTACTCGAAAATTCTTTCTCAATCTCCTCTTGTGTCTTGCACACTACCCAATGCATTCTTTTATAAATCTGAAAATGACCTTTTACCTCCCAAGTGTCTTTTCACCTTTCCCAACCCTAAATCCAAAGGCCAAGATCTAATCTTTCATTTTTCAAGATCAAGGGTCATGATTCATTCCCTCCAAAATGAATCACTTAAAATATTAAAGTACATTTCACTTTATTACATAAGTGCACTTTATGAAATAAAGTCACTTTAAAATTAGAAGGTAGACTATTAAAAAGTCACTTTAATAAAAGAACCACTTTACAACTTTATAAAAACCCATTACAATGTTAAGTGCCTAGTAGTGTAAACATAAGGTTACATCCGCATACAAGACAAAACATGCGGAGTACCTCCCGAGCTAAAAAGCTAACAATCTCAAGGGGCGACCATCCCCAAGCTCATCAAAATAACTGTTTGGGATATCCTGCCCTGGGTGCCTACTTAAGCTTGTACAAAGCTTTCTTAAATCTGCAGACATGAGACTCCTCCTCATGTTTCTTGTGGCTATTCTATGTACACTTCTTCTGGCTACTGGAGAAGTGTCTCATCATAATCTTCTCCCTCTTGTTGGGAGAATCCTCTGGCCACAAATCTAGCTTTGTACATCTCTATGCTGCCATTTGCAGCATGCTTGATCTTGTAGATCCACTTGGAAGTCACTACTGACTTCCCTTCTGGTCTCGGAACCACTTCCCACACATCATCATAGCATCCTTCCACACTTGTTGCTTTGCAACTTCCTCAAAAGTGGAAGGTTCTGAATCATTGATCTTCCTCATCAACACCACATAGCTGGAAGAACTTGTGTCGCCTCTTTCCCTCTCTGGAACTGATGCAAAATCCATATCCTAGTCCTTCTGATTGGCTTCCTCCTCTATCACTAAAACAAAGGAATCCTCCCAGGAGGTCTCATATCTCCTCGAAGCCTCTGAAGCTTCGATCTAGCCTCCTCATCTCATGGCACCTGTTTATTAGTCCTGGAAGACGTCTCTCTCTCCCATATGAATCTAAGGAGGAATACTTTCTGAATGAAAGTCTCTAAGCCACTGATTCTCTCTGAGATCAGGCTCACTCTGAGTCTGCATGCTCCCTCTAAAGCTTGACTCCTTCTGAGTCTATATAATCTCCAGAGCCATATGCTCTCTCTGCATGTGCTGACCTCCTCTGAAGTTTGATCTTCTATGAACTGTCTCGGGGAGGCTGCTCCTCCCTACTGGATCCTGAGGGTTGACTCCCTCTGAACTATAGATCCTTCTGAGATGGTACTTGGTGGGGCATCTTGCTTCACCACTAGTGGAGCCATCTGCTCCTCCCTACTGGATCCTGAGGGTTGACTCCCTCTGAACTATAGCTCCTTCTGAGCTGGTACTTGGTGGGGCAACTTGCCTCACCACTAGTGGAGCCATCTGCTCCTCCTCATGATATGGCTCATCAATGGCATACATCTGTATCCCCTTTGCATCTTGCAAAGTATCACGGGACCATGTTGGTCTCTTCCTGGTCACTGCAACATTTTTGGGTAGGCCCTTCTGGCTTATACTGACTCTTCCTGATGATCTGAAGAGTGATCAACTGAATCAGATGGATCTGTACGGTCATCTTCGGAGCCTTCTACCCCTTACAATCAATCTCCATATGAGATACTCTGTATCTTGCAAAAGTACCCTTCTTGTCAGAAGGTTTTTAACTTCGTCCTCTTCTCTTTTGGTACATGGATGTATACTATCATGTATACAACTTCTTGTCTGGATAGTCTGATCCATGTCTCAGCTAGAGACCATCTAATATGTTGCCTCCTGCAACCGTCATTATAGGTCCCTCTTAGAGCTATCACCTGTGACCTGCACGGAACAAGAGCAACAACAAGGGAAAAAACAACAACAGACAAGAATAATACTCTTATAATAAGAACAATAATAAAAACAAGAACGAGAACAATCATCACAGTAGCTCCTTCTCAGAGCTATCACTTGTGACTTGCTTGGAACAAGAAACAAGAACAACGACATCTCCATGGTAACCTCCATGGAATCTACAAGATAACCTGCCTGGGACAAAGTCAACAACCAAGAACATCTCCCAGAGGAGATCAATTTATCTGGTAAACAAGTGCATCATTAATACTGAACAATGAGCATTTACTTAATGATCATCATGCTAACAATATTCAAGTGTTGCAAAACATTTGTTAGCAATAGCAATAATGGAACTCTAAAGACTGCTATTCTAGTTACAATACTTACTTAAGCTACAACAATATAAAATATGAAACTTGATATGCAAACCTGAAGTCTCGCTGCTGTTGTCCCATTTGAGTTGTCATATACTGTAAGAGGCATCGTCACTGCTGCCTCCACTCTTGGTCTTCCTCTGAGTGTACTAGATCTAAGATCCCTTTGGATCTACTGTCACTGCTTGGATAAATGTTCCTGCCTCCACTCTTGGGCTTTCTCTCATTCTTCTTGAATTTTGCTTTGGTGTCTTCTTCTTCTGGTTCTGGAAGTACCTGCTTGACATGATCCAATAAATCATTCTCCTTTAGAATGAGAAGAACTATATGCTTCCAGGATCTGAAGTTATCTACTCCATCCAATCTATCTTCAATTCTCATACTGGTTGATGTTTTTGCTGGTAGAAATCCTAGATATGAGAAATTTCAAATTTTCGATCTTTCACGGAACTACAACCAGAGTGTTGCAGGGGTTGTGCTAGGGTAGGGAGAACTGCTCTGTGGTGAAAATAGTCCCAACGCCTTGGAACTAGTGCTTAACGAGCTTGACAAAGTATTTCAGTGCAACTGCAAGGTACTGCTGCAACGATCTTCCTTCCAGTGGTCAAACTGTTCTGAAGGTAACCAACTTCGATTCCATGTTAGATTTTCTTTACTTATAGACCAATAGCGTTACCAATGTCCTTTTATTCCTTTACCATTAACAATTATATCATAGACTGAGAATCATAAACAATAGACAAGAGTACACAAGAGATTTATCCTGGGAAAACCCCAAATGGGGGAAAATTCCAACAACCTTTCTTAGATAGATTCCGTTCACAAAGCAAGTTCAATCTTGAACCAACAAATAAACCTTAGCACAAAGGCTAGCTCAAAGTACAACCAGAAATACCACCCCAACTGTCATAGCAACACCATACAATGGTAGCGCACCTCTACCAAGAGTAGCGCACAAGCAAGAGATACCAAAAAGACTGAACAAGAATAACCTCTGCCACTGCAGCTGTTGTGTCACCTTCCACAAAATTGCACCTTCCTTCTGAGTGGATGAGAGAGTGTGAGTGAGTGTGTCCAAATGAGCTAAGGCGCCTCTTATTTATAGTCTTCCCGTCCTCTTTACTGGGTCGACTTCTCTTCTTGAAAGGTGTCACTTCATTGTTCTTTATTCTTTTGGGCCGACTTCTCTTCTGGGGTATTTCCACATCTGTTCAATGGTTCTCTTGCTTCCAGAATCTTCTTCTCATCTAAGAAAGGTCATCTAGGAGGGAAAGTACCTCCCGCAACTACCAAAACATCAACACATACTTGCCACTTTCCACAATTCATCCCCCCATCTCCTTATCTTTTGGGATTTCAGGTGTATTGACCCAAGAAGGGGTTGTTCCTCATTTCATGGGAAGAAGGGGCTGAAGGACTAGAGGGAAGGTAGCTGGCAAAAGATAAAAGCCTAATTATGAACCTTCCAGATGCTCGCCCAAAGAGGTCTTGAGAGCAATGAAATGCTTCTACTAAAAAATCAAAGACCTGCAAAAGAAAACACATAATATAAATGTCCCACTTGTTGAGGGATCTACACAAGGTGCATTACAAGCTAGACTATATTCCCATGGCATTCAGTGTACTTCTCCCTTCAATTGACACTTTGGTACTGCCCCCCAAGCTAATCGATTAACCCTAGGGAGTACCCAGTGTTTGGACCTTAATTAACTAATGACAATAAATGGGCTTGGAAAAAGGATGCATTGAAAATGAAGGTGCAACACACCCTCTACAAAGGCACCCATAAATGAGACACTGCGATCCCTTGTATGTCATGAACCCCATGCCCAAAGGTCTTGGCCCCATCCATATCATATTCTCCACATGCCTTAGAGAGGGGTTCATCTGGGAAACAGTCCTGGACTTAGGGGAGGATTCATCCAATAGGTCACCTTGTCAACCCTCCCATTCTTAAACTTGGCAAATTGCATAGGGTCTTTGAGCACTTGTTTAGTTTGATGAGGTGGTTTTTGATGCACATACTTAGATGGCTCTTTTATTGACTTGATTTACTTATNAAGTGTCTCATCATAATCTTCTCCCTCTTGTTGGGAGAATCCTCTGGCCACAAATCTAGCTTTGTACATCTCTATGCTGCCATTTGCAGCATGCTTGATCTTGTAGATCCACTTGGAAGTCACTACTGACTTCCCTTCTGGTCTCGGAACCACTTCCCACACATCATCATAGCATCCTTCCACACTTGTTGCTTTGCAACTTCCTCAAAAGTGGAAGGTTCTGAATCATTGATCTTCCTCATCAACACCACATAGCTGGAAGAACTTGTGTCGCCTCTTTCCCTCTCTGGAACTGATGCAAAATCCATATCCTAGTCCTTCTGATTGGCTTCCTCCTCTATCACTAAAACAAAGGAATCCTCCCAGGAGGTCTCATATCTCCTCGAAGCCTCTGAAGCTTCGATCTAGCCTCCTCATCTCATGGCACCTGTTTATTAGTCCTGGAAGACGTCTCTCTCTCCCATATGAATCTAAGGAGGAATACTTTCTGAATGAAAGTCTCTAAGCCACTGATTCTCTCTGAGATCAGGCTCACTCTGAGTCTGCATGCTCCCTCTAAAGCTTGACTCCTTCTGAGTCTATATAATCTCCAGAGCCATATGCTCTCTCTGCATGTGCTGACCTCCTCTGAAGTTTGATCTTCTATGAACTGTCTCGGGGAGGCTGCTCCTCCCTACTGGATCCTGAGGGTTGACTCCCTCTGAACTATAGATCCTTCTGAGATGGTACTTGGTGGGGCATCTTGCTTCACCACTAGTGGAGCCATCTGCTCCTCCCTACTGGATCCTGAGGGTTGACTCCCTCTGAACTATAGCTCCTTCTGAGCTGGTACTTGGTGGGGCAACTTGCCTCACCACTAGTGGAGCCATCTGCTCCTCCTCATGATATGGCTCATCAATGGCATACATCTGTATCCCCTTTGCATCTTGCAAAGTATCACGGGACCATGTTGGTCTCTTCCTGGTCACTGCAACATTTTTGGGTAGGCCCTTCTGGCTTATACTGACTCTTCCTGATGATCTGAAGAGTGATCAACTGAATCAGATGGATCTGTACGGTCATCTTCGGAGCCTTCTACCCCTTACAATCAATCTCCATATGAGATACTCTGTATCTTGCAAAAGTACCCTTCTTGTCAGAAGGTTTTTAACTTCGTCCTCTTCTCTTTTGGTACATGGATGTATACTATCATGTATACAACTTCTTGTCTGGATAGTCTGATCCATGTCTCAGCTAGAGACCATCTAATATGTTGCCTCCTGCAACCGTCATTATAGGTCCCTCTTAGAGCTATCACCTGTGACCTGCACGGAACAAGAGCAACAACAAGGGAAAAAACAACAACAGACAAGAATAATACTCTTATAATAAGAACAATAATAAAAACAAGAACGAGAACAATCATCACAGTAGCTCCTTCTCAGAGCTATCACTTGTGACTTGCTTGGAACAAGAAACAAGAACAACGACATCTCCATGGTAACCTCCATGGAATCTACAAGATAACCTGCCTGGGACAAAGTCAACAACCAAGAACATCTCCCAGAGGAGATCAATTTATCTGGTAAACAAGTGCATCATTAATACTGAACAATGAGCATTTACTTAATGATCATCATGCTAACAATATTCAAGTGTTGCAAAACATTTGTTAGCAATAGCAATAATGGAACTCTAAAGACTGCTATTCTAGTTACAATACTTACTTAAGCTACAACAATATAAAATATGAAACTTGATATGCAAACCTGAAGTCTCGCTGCTGTTGTCCCATTTGAGTTGTCATATACTGTAAGAGGCATCGTCACTGCTGCCTCCACTCTTGGTCTTCCTCTGAGTGTACTAGATCTAAGATCCCTTTGGATCTACTGTCACTGCTTGGATAAATGTTCCTGCCTCCACTCTTGGGCTTTCTCTCATTCTTCTTGAATTTTGCTTTGGTGTCTTCTTCTTCTGGTTCTGGAAGTACCTGCTTGACATGATCCAATAAATCATTCTCCTTTAGAATGAGAAGAACTATATGCTTCCAGGATCTGAAGTTATCTACTCCATCCAATCTATCTTCAATTCTCATACTGGTTGATGTTTTTGCTGGTAGAAATCCTAGATATGAGAAATTTCAAATTTTCGATCTTTCACGGAACTACAACCAGAGTGTTGCAGGGGTTGTGCTAGGGTAGGGAGAACTGCTCTGTGGTGAAAATAGTCCCAACGCCTTGGAACTAGTGCTTAACGAGCTTGACAAAGTATTTCAGTGCAACTGCAAGGTACTGCTGCAACGATCTTCCTTCCAGTGGTCAAACTGTTCTGAAGGTAACCAACTTCGATTCCATGTTAGATTTTCTTTACTTATAGACCAGTAGCGTTACCAATGTCCTTTTATTCCATTACCATTAACAATTATATCATAGACTGAGAATCATAAACAATAGACAAGAGTACACAAGAGATTTATCCTGGGAAAACCCCAAATGGGGGAAAATTCCAGCAACCTTTCTTAGATAGATCCCGTTCACAAAGCAAGTTCAATCTTGAACCAACAAATAAACCTTAGCACAAAGGCTAGCTCAAAGTACAACCAGAAATACCACCCCAACTGTTGTAGCAACACCATACAATGGTAGCGCACCTCTACCAAGAGTAGCGCACAAGCAAGAGATACCAAAAAGACTGAACAAGAATAACCTCTGCCACTGAAGCTGCTGTGTCACCTTCCACAAACTTGCACCTTCCTTCTGAGTGGATGAGAGAGTGTGAGTGAGTGTGTCCAAATGAGCTAAGGTGCCTCTTATTTATAGTCTTCCCGTCCTCTTTACTGGGTCGACTTCTCTTCTCGAAAGGTGTCACTTTATTGTTCTTTATTCTTTTGGGCCAACTTCTCTTCTGGGGTATTTCCACATCTGTTCAATGGTTCTCTTGCTTCCAGAATCTTCTTCTCGTCTAAGAAAGGTCATCTAGGAGGGAAAGTACCTCCCGCAACTACCAAAACATCAACACATACTTGCCACTTTCCACAATTCATCCCCCCATCTCCTTATCTTTTGGGATTTTCGGGTGTATTGATCCAAGAAGGGGTTGTCCCTCATTTCATGGGAAGAAGGGGCTGAAGGACTAGAGGGAAGGTAGCTGGCAAAAGATAAAAGCCTAATTATGAACCTTCCAGATGCTCGCCCAAAGAGGTCTTGAGAGCAATGAAATGCTTCTACTAAAAAATCAAAGACCTGCAAAAGAAAACACATAATATAAATGTCCCACTTGTTGAGGGATCTACACAAGGTGCATTACAAGCTAGACTATATTCCCATGGCATTCAGTGTACTTCTCCCTTCAATTGACACTTTGGTACTGCCCCCCAAGCTAATCGATTAACCCTAGGGAGTACCCAGTGTTTGGACCTTAATTAACTAATGACAATAAATGGGCTTGGAAAAAGGATGCATTGAAAATGAAGGTGCAACACACCCTCTACAAAGGCACCCATAAATGAGACACTGCGATCCCTTGTATGTCATGAACCCCATGCCCAAAGGTCTTGGCCCCATCCATATCATATTCTCCACATGCCTTAGAGAGGGGTTCATCTGGGAAACAGTCCTGGACTTAGGGGAGGATTCATCCAATAGGTCACCTTGTCAACCCTCCCATTCTTAAACTTGGCAAATTGCATAGGGTCTTTGAGCACTTGTTTAGTTTGATGAGGTGGTTTTTGATGCACATACTTAGATGGCTCTTTTATTGACTTGATTTACTTATCATGATGCATTTGACTTGAGATCCTTAGAGGGCATATTCATTGTCTTTGCAGGACCTAGTTGGTGGACAGATTTAGAAGAACAAGCCTAGCTTGGGCTTCCTTGGGGTTTAAAGCCCATAGCCTGGATACCATGGCCCACACACCGGACGATGCTAGTAGCCTTTGGAGGCCTATGAGACACCTTGGAGGATCTATCCTAGCCCATTTCCAGCCCAACGTCTTGTGCATCGAGTTGCACTAGCTGAATTTGAAGATGAGCCGCTAGAGACTGAGCAGACAGATGCTCATAAGTCAGAGTTCACAGATTCAATAGGTCTTTTTTAAGACCACCTTTTTCCGCATTTCCATCCCTTCGGGGCATTGTAATAAATGACTTGAGCATGAAAGTTGTAAAAGTCTATTGGCCACCTAAGACTTGGGTACGAGCATGTACTCTAGTGTGTTTTTTTTCACTTGTTAATTCTTTTTTGCCTGCCTTAGTGTACAATTAATAATTTCTAAGTTTTTTCACTCAAAGACTGACTCCAAAGCTGGAGTATGTGCTGGTGGTTAGGCCTCGGCATGGTATAACCAATGTCTAGTGTTTAAATGTATATGAGTTCATGCTAGGTCATGTCCATTGAGTCATATGGAAATTGTGCTAGGTCCCGATAGGCTTTTTTTTTATGTTTTAGTGAAATAAAACAATCAATAATTTCTAAGTTTTTTCACTCAAAGACTGACTCTAAAGTTGGAGTATGTGCTGGTGGTTAGGCCTTGGCATGGTATAATCAATGTCTAGTGTCTAAATGTATATGAGTTCATGCTAGGTCATGCCTATTGAGTCATATGGAAACTGCGCTAGGTTTTGATAGGTTTTTTTTTTATGTTTTAGTGAAATATTAAATTTCCCACAAAACAAATTTTTTTTAATGTAAAGTCAATAAATTGTAAAAATATGGCATCAGTCATTATCAGATACCATGTTTGTGCTCGTTTTCTAAGCCAGAGCACCCTTTAGACCCCTGTTCCCCTTTTGTCTAGGCAAAAAAGTGATTTTTGTCACTAAAAAATGTATTTATCTCGAAGAAAAACAGAAAAGGGTCATTTAATTAAATTCCCTAAAATTTAGGAAAAATGCTAAAAATTAGGAAACATGTTGGGGACATGTTTTTCCTTGGTTCTCAATCAACTCAGAGCTTGGGCAAGTTCACTAGAGAGGAAGGCGACTTGTTTAGTGACATGGACATGGGGGGAGATCCCAAAGATGGAACTCGACCCACTTATGAGAGGTGGCGTATTTAGGAGGAAGGGCACACATCCCTATGCTAGCACTCGACCTCACACTGCACTCACACTCCACCTCACATCACTCCACTCCACTCCACCTCACCTCACATCACTCCACTCCACTCTATGCACCACTCCCTCATCACATGCGCCGCTCCCTCATGCACTAGTGCATCCTCTCTTGGGATCATCACCCAGAATGTAATAAATAGAAGGCGACCCCTCTCCTTCTAGCTAGTTGGAGTTTGGGCATCCTTGCTATTCATTGTTGTAATCTTCTTCTATATTGGAATAAAAAGACTTTGGAGGTCATCAATTGGTGTTTGGTGCTCATGTGTGGATGGATGTTGGACCTATTTGAGGTGATGTTGCTTTGATTTATTGCATGTATCTATTGTTCAACTTGGCTAATCATAGGGATACTTTTATCTTATTGGAGTGGATTCTTTATTTTGTTTACTTCTTTATCCATTTGTTTATCTATATTTGAATGCTTACATTGCATGCCTTGTTTTTGTTTAAACTTTAAACTAATGCGCAATTGAGGTTTCTTGTGTAGGAAACACCAAGTCTACAGGTATTTGCAGGTGTTTTTTGTAGCATGCAAGATCTAATTCTTGGAGAAGCAAATGAGCTAGTTTGCATCTAGTGTTTGTCCAAGAAGTTCGAAAAGAAGACGTCCTCCCTCTTACTCACACCAAAGGGACCCCATAGCCCAAGAGTTCCACGCTCAAGCAAAGGCTCCGAAAAATCATAAATTTTCATCTTCCTCCCTCTTTCTTTGCTTGCATGTCAATTAGATCTGTTTTAAAAGATAAAATTTAGTATCTAATGCTGCATGCATGAAGCTTTTAGATCTAGTTTCAATATTTTCTCATTAAAAGAGTAGATCTAAGCTAGTTTCGGTGCAATTTTCTATATTTTTATTTAAATCTCAAACTAGAAAGTTGCTTTATTTTACAATGTAGATCAAGCTAGTTAGTTTTTTTATGCTTGCTGTTTTGGGACAGCAAACAGAAACAACTAAAAGAGCTTAGTTTAGGCTCATTCAAAGCATCGAAAAGTCTCCAAAAAGTTGTTTTTTTGCCTTGGAAAAATTTCAGAAAATTTTTGGTTAAATTTTTCAAGTTTTAGTTTAGTCTTTTAGATTGTTTCTAATCATATTCTAATCACTTTCCTTGCTGTTTTTTAGCAGTTCCATCCAAAAATAAGGGGAAACTCTGGCGAAATTGAGGCAAAACTTAAAAGTGAAGAAATTTGAGTCCAAGTTGGAATCCTTGAAGACTAGGACTTTCAGAAAGTGTTTTGTAATAGTTTGCTTTAATCTGATCCATTCTATAAGGGTCCATAAGTTCAAAGGAGAAAAGAGAAATCAGTTCTCGTTGTAATAGGATCAATAAAAGCGGGCCCTTTGAGCCCAGTTTCTCCATCCCCATTAGGGGGATTTGTGTGTTGTGTGTTTGTCTTTGCTTTATTCCCTTGCAAGTCTCATTATACGATCTTAAACACACATACAAGCATAAGAAAACTTAACACACATAACACTCAAATCTCGTATGCATCTATACTTAAAAGTACTTTCAATCTTTATGCATGTTTAGCTTAGATCTTA
>JZKD02S2354522.1:0-30989 GCA_000966675.3 Picea glauca | reverse complement strand
TGTTTTCTACAATGTTTTTTAGTTGTTGCTATTAAAACTCTTTTGGGACGTCTAGTACAACCATTTTTGCAAGGGCAATAACATTTACCATCACCCTTTTCACCCTCTTTAATTTGTTTCTCCTTTCTTCCTATGAAAAAGGTCTCTCTCTTGTTTTATTCCCGACCTCGGTCTCTTGGGGAGGATGTGATCCAGGTTGATATTGGTGACCACCCACCTGTTCCAAATTCCAACTGGCTCATCTAGACATTTTTTAATTCAACACATTTCTCTGTAATGGGAACATTTCTTTGTAATTGTGGGTTTTGTACTTACAGGGCTATCCTGAAGCCCTACACAACATCCATGTGGATATTGGTGGTCACCCACCTATTCCAACTAGCTTATTTTGGAAGATTTCATGTTAGTACATCTTTCTATACTTCTAGGGTTTTTTTTAGGGATCTAAACAATTTTTTCTTGGATTTCCACAGTCAAACTGTAAATAGAGTCAGAGTTTGACGACATAATTCATAGTTATCAAAAATACCTTTTCCAACAGGCTATCACATGCCTAAAACAAAGATCGTATGCAAAAATTATGACCTCGGGAAGTTAATGTACTAACTTACCCCAACGGGGCTCACATGAATTTTGGTGCTTCATCTCCTAGGGTTAGGTTTTTGGATGTCTAGGGTTTTGGCATTCATGTTTATCATAAAAAATGCCTTCAGAGCCTCATTGTAATCATCTTCTTGTGAATGAGCATAAGCGTCACATCTCTTCTCAGAGATAAAGATGCCACCATTCTAGTGAGTCTTACACTCTGTATTTTTACAATCTCTATACATTTCTTTCATTAATAGAAATCATGTATTAATTTATCTCTTTTTTTCTGGCAATTTTTATGAGTATTTCATTGTAATATCTATGCTTTCATTTCATTCTGAAAATAATCTGGATCAGTGATATCAGAGCAGGATGCTCTCGATCATTTTTCAGTGCATGTCCCCGATGAGGTCTAAATATAGAAATTTGGGTCTCGAGCTTGTCTCTCTTGAGGAAAATCGCTCTTGCACACCCAAGAAAACCTCTATGGTGGCAGGCAAGAAAAACAACGGAGCAAAAGATTATATTAACCTGTTTCTTGAGCAAGCTCTCATGCGACAGAGGGACAAAATGATGGAGAAATTTTCCCACATCCTTCAACACCTGCTGATAGCAATAGACACATCTTCATCGAGTGGCCACTTTGGATGAACCTCTCCTTTCAAGGTATAAATTAATTTTTATATTCCCATATTTGAAGGTCAGATAGATGCAGATGCCTCAGAAAAATGGTTAAATATGCTAGAAGGTTATTTCTCTGTTCACAATTTTTCCAACTAGGAAAATATCACCTTCAAAATCTTCAAGGGTCTCCCCCATGTCAAACATTGGTGGGAAAATTACTGGCAGAAAAGTTCCATAGAGGAATCTAAAATATATGAGGACGAGCCCACTTGGGGATTTTTTGTGGATGCGGTCAAGGAACAATACTACCCTGTTGATAACTATGAAGAATAGTACATGAGATGGACCACATTGTGGCAAGAGAAGAGACAAACAATGTCGGTGTTCAAAAATAATTTCCATACCTTGCACAATAAGATGGGTATCAAAGACTCCAAGTGACATCTAGTTCTGAAATACCATGGGGCTCTGCATAGGTATGTCCAAACCAAAATGGATTTCCTAAATATTTCATCATTGGGAGATGCCTATCGATATGTCGTCAAAATCGACAAGAAATTTAGGAAGCCAAAAAAATGGGAGTTCGGATCTACAAATGCGCAAAAACCAAAGCATGGTAATGGAAACCCTAACCAACAACCTCCATACAAACAGTCCAAGACACAGGACAAGAAGGGTAAAGGAAAGATGAAGAATGACATTGGGAAGTGGTGCGACTTCCACAAAATCCCCTAGAACAACACTGGTGAATGTCGCTCAAAACAGTCATTAGTGGCTGAGGTCAAAGACAAGGAGTTGAACCCTCATTTATAATATGATCCAAAAAATATTGAAAACAGAAAGATCATCGACGCAGACCTCACTACTACTGTTGAGACCACAACAATTCAACGATAAGAACCAGTAGATTCTGAAGAGGGGGAACACCTCTTCCATTCATAGATGTGGGTTAAGAGGACCCCGTTGCATTTCATTGCTGATAATGAAAGCTAGAAGAACCTCATCTCAGCTGAGGTCAAACAGTTGGGTATTCAACAACACCACACAAACACCCATACAACATTGGGTGGCTTCACCAGGTGCAAGATATCCGTGTTAGCCAATAGTGTCGCATGTCTTATGGAATCCAACCCTTCAAGGATGAGTTAGTATGTGATGTTTCCTCTCTTGATGTCTATGATGTTGTTTTGGGCCAACCATATATGTGGAAACATTATGTTGTGTATGAGTCTCGACTCTGTAGTGTCATTATTACTCCGAGGGGTCATCTCTATAGGATACTATAGGTAGTTCCGACTACTATTCCACCGAAACAGTGCCGCAAGGTAATCCCTCATACTGTAAAATTTATCCGCTTCATAGTCTGTTAAAAGGATGCACAGAAGGCCACTGCAACCACTGCAACCTCAACACCTTCTATCCATCAGAAGTAGATTGCAGGAATTGTTTCTTCACCTATGATGGTTCCTACATAGTGCCTCGCCAATCCCATAACAACAGGTTGGTGGAACAGATTCAACCCTGCCAGTTGCAGGTTCGTGACAGCCTTCCAAAGACCAAGAAACATAACTTCTCCAAAAAGGCACACAAATCACTAAGATTCATATTCAAAAAACGCTTTCCCCTCTTACTCAGGCACTCAATGTAATGGAGACCATTTCTTCCTAAGGGGGAGGATTGATCCAAGTGGATATCGGTGGCCACCCACTTGTTCCAAATTCCAACTGGCTCATCTGGACAGTTTTCAGTTCAACATGTTTCTATGTAATGGGGACATTTATTTTGAATTGTGGGTTCTGTACTTACGGGGCTATCCTAAATCCCTACACAACATCCATGTGGATATTGGTGGCTGCCCACCTATTCCAACTGGCTTATTTTGGAAGTTTTCATGTCAGTACATCTTTCTGTACTTATAGGGCCATTTTGGGGCTCTAAAAAATGTTTTCTTGGCTTTCCAAAGTCTAGCTATAGATAGAGTCTAAGTTTGATGGAATAATTCATAGTTCTCTAAAATAATTTTCCAACGGGCTATCACAGGTTTAAAACGAAGATCGTATGCAAAATTTATGACCCCGTGAAGTTAATGTACTAACTTACCCCAACGAGGACCACATGACTTTTGGCGCTTCATCTCCTAGGGTTAGGTTTTTGGATGTCTAGGATTTTGGCATTCATGTATATCATAAATAAGGCCTTCAAATCCTCATTGTAATCATCTTCTTGTGAATGAGCATAGCCGTCACATCTCTTCTTAGATATAAATCTGCCACCATTCTAGTGAGTCTTGCACTCTGTATTTTTACTATCTCTGTACATTTATTTCATTAATAGAAATCATGTATTGTTGTATCTCTCTGTTTCTGGCAATTTTTATGAGTATTTCATTGTAATATATCTTATTTCATTTCATTCCGAAAATAATACAGATTAGGATGGTCCTGCTTTTCTATTATAGTACACGCAGAGGAAAAACTATCATCCTCTATGGCGTTCCAAGGCTTATCCCATGCATCTTATGATGTTCTTAAGATTTGGTTTTCATTCCAGTATGCCACCTTATTGGAAGAGAATCAAACATGGCTTGGAATGATCACAGGAATTGAGGGTAGAGTATTTTGAATGGTCTCTAAGCTGGATTTTAGTCTCTATCTTTTTGAGATTTTCGAGATTGGAGATCCATGTTGCAGACTCTTGAGCATGTTGATTATTATATGGGATTCTCCTTCTATGATGAGCTTGGCGTAATACTAAGCCAAGGAAATACGAAGAACTTCCTCTAAATCCTAGAGTTCTATTGCATTGTTGGTATTTATCCCCATCTTGTCCCCATAAGTTATCAAAATTCTACCTTGTTTGTTTCGAAAGTCTCCTTCATACCTTACAAGTCCCGGGTTTCCTTTATTGGCCCCATCAAAGTTTATCTTAGTGAACCTCTGTGGTTAAGAGTTCCACAAGTAATTCGAAGCTAGAGGGGTAGAGACAGAGCTTTGACTATAGGTAGAAAGGCTGGCTTTGAGTTTAAGGGCTTGGAATATAGAAAGATAAAAAGGGATAGCTTTCCAGTCCTCTTCCTTTCAAGGTTGGCCCATAATAGTTTCCTGGACTGAAATGATGACCTTGTTCCAAAGATCTACCACAGGGAAGGCTTGAAGCTTGAATACCCTACGGTTTCGTTCTTTCTAGGATTCCAAAGTAAGAAATCCATGTAAGAGGTTCCAATCCCTATTGACTATATAATTTTGAGTTATTGAAGAGGACCATAGATCTAAAGTGGATCGAATGGAGTGTTTGACGCGTCCTGAGTGGATAAAGAGAAGATATGAGGAGGTCCATAGGTCTTCTATATATTTACAAGTGTTGAAGATATGCTCTGTAGTCTCCTCTTGCTTTAGATAGAGAGGGCATTGAGAGGGACCCATGAAGCCCCATTTACAGAGATTGTCCTAGGTAAGAGATTTGTTTAGAGATAGAAACAAAAGGAAGGTTGAGACTTCTGAAAAAAGGTTTTGGTTCCAGAGATTGTTCCAAATTTGAGCTTATGGGAAATTAGTGTGCTTGGGTACTATCTCATAAGCTTCTTTTGTTGAGAAGTTTCCTGAAGTTGAGGTGCCCCATATCAAGTGATCCTGTTGTTCAGAGCATCGTATTATCCTTTTGCTGAGGTCCTCCAAAAAACAGTCCAAAGTGTTGTTTTCTAAAGATCTAGACCATAGGTGAGGGGGGAGCCATTTTCTCTAGTGGCTAGGGTTTTCTTATTCTATCCAATAGTGATCCACCCTGGTCTTGTTTTGTTATGTCATTTCAGATTTCGTATTGAGAAGCAAAGGTTGGTTTGTTAAACGGGGGAGTTGTTTCCATGCATCCTCCCAGAAAAGGGATTCCTTGCCATTTTTTATTTCCCAAAAGAAATTTTATTGGATTAAGTGACAGTTGTGCCAGGCTAAGTTCCAGAGGCTGGAACCCATTAGGGAATTGTTCATTCTGATAATCTGGCTAGTTTGCTAATGTTAGGTGCATTTAGTTTTCCAGAACTCAACCCATTGAGTTTGTGGTTTGGTTAGAAAACACCACCAGATATTAGCTCCAAGGGTTTGGATAAGAATTTATGGATCCCTCAGGCTGAGACATCCTTTTGATTTGGGAAGACAAACAATTCCCCATGACACTAAATCCCATTTATTTTTGTTCTTAGAACTCCCCCATAAGAAATTTCTGTGAATATTTCGGATGGATTTTAGGATATATTTTGGGGCTGCTATGACTGAAATTCGGTAGATAGGCATCGCTTGGAGTACCAACTTGATGATAATGGCTCTTCTTGCTATTTTAAGATAGTGGAAGAAATTTTTATCTAGTTTTTTTATCATTCTTTCGAGAAGGTCTTCCCATACTTTCTTCTTTAAGGAGTTCTTAGTTAGGGGTACTCCCAGATATTTTGATGGAAGCTTGCTGCGTTGAAAGCCTAAGATTCTTGTTAAGTGATGCTATATTGGCTAGGGAGTGTTGAAGATGAAAAGTTGGGACTTGTATTCATTGATTCCCATCCCTAAATTTTATGAGAAGTAATGAAGAACTTGATTTATTATAAGGGTTTCTTTCAATGTTGGAGTAGCCATTAACATTGTATTGTCGACAAATTGTTGGTGCATGGCTAGATTTTCTTCTCCATGAAGAGAGTTTTGATTGAAATTCCCTTGCACCACTTCTGCTTTAATGGCCCTTCCCAAACCTTCCACCATCAAAATGAAGAGGAAGGGTGAGAGGGGGTCTCCTTGAAAAATGCCTCTGGATGGTGAGAAGGTCGGGGATGGGGATCCATTAACCAGGATAGAAAAGAAGGTCATAGAAATCAAATATTTTATCCATAGAATCCAATTCTCGTTGAAGCTGAAGGCGGCGATGATGCCAAATATATAGTTCCAGTTCAAGCTATCATAGGATTTTTAAAGGTCTATTTTAATAAGAATTCTTGGTTTCTTGGAGGTGTGGAGGGAGTGGATCAGGTCATGAGTTAGAATTTTGTTGTCTAGGATTTGTCTTCCTTCTAAAAAACATGTCTTCTCTAGGAAGATTAGGGAGGGGAGGAGGGGTTTTATTCTATTATAAATTATTTTGGAGATGATATTGTAGATAAAATTGCAGCGTGCTATCGAGCAAAATTTGTTGGGGTTTTATACCTTATCTTCTTTAGGGATGAGGGTGAGAAAAGTAACGTTGAAGGCTGGGAGGACTTTTTTAATTTTTCGGGAGTCTTCCACCACTTCCGAGACTTCATTCTTTATTACCGACCAACAAGATTGATAGAATTCCATTATGAATCCATCGGGTCTAGGTGATTTTCCTTTAGGAATCTCCCATATCGCTTGCTTCACCTCTTCCATATTAATTTTCCTCATCAGGGCTTCATTATATTCTTCATTAAGAATTTTGGAATATGCTTGGTTATCTTTCTTATTGCTTCCTTTCTGCAGTCCCTCTATCTCATTTCCCCCCTCATTGAAGCATAGTCCTGGCTCCCAAGAGGAGACCTTAATATCATAACATCTCTCTCAGAAAAAAAGTGGAGGTATCAATCGTCTAGACCTGGACTCCGTGAGATCAATTCAAAGAAACTACCAATGACCTTGGTTTGGTCGACTGGGAAACCACTAATGGAATAAGCAATAAGAAAGATAACCAAGCAGGGTTTGAGGTCTGTAGACATTGGTGATGTATCCAGTTTTCTCAGATCCTATGGTTCGAAATTTGGCTAAGATTGCACGACGGGTTGTGAAAAAATGAGATAAGAATATTTTGTTGGGGTTCCATAGGATGGCTAGTCTTCCTTGTGTCCCTTCAACATCTACAACTATAGGATTGCAGCCTCTCCAAAAATTGGTGGCCAATTTTTCCATGGTTATGGAGTTACATTTTGTTTCTTGTATCATCATTAAAAAAGGTTTCTCATCCTCGATCAAGGTATTCATACATATCTGTTTGCTCGGGATGTTAAGGCCTCTTACATTCCAGGAGATAATTTTCATTGGGAAATCTGGGGATGGGATGAGAATTTCTTCGCCATACTCTTGATTCTTCCCAAATTTAGACTAAGTTCTCCTAATTCTTGTAATAGTTTGTTGTTGGAGGGTCGTCCTCTTTTATGGTCATATTTTGGAACCTTAATCATTTCTTTACATGTTGAATTCTTGATTCCAAGAGAAGAACATACAGAGTGTCCACATAATGTTCAACTAGTCTCAAAGGAATCCACAAAATAATGACTTGGTGTGGAAACTTCAAAATATAGACTTCCACTTTCAAAAACAATACCCCGTATTTCTCTTAGACATTTCTTGTCCTTTCAACAAATTGGGAAACTTGCTTGTCCAATTGAAACTAAACTAAAACAACATTAAAACATAGTTGGGATATGACCTAACTGATTTTGTTGTTCCTAACCAAATAATAGGAATAGAGGTGTTAACCAACTTGGTTTACTGTCCCTTTGGTTGTAGGAATATCTAGAGTCTCATGGTATGAGAGCGAATGTTTCCAGAGAAAAATTCAGATCTCATGCATGGGCATGGAGAATGTTGGTTCCCTTCCTACAAAATAGTTGCAACTATCTTGTCTGATAGAGAAACACATCTTGCTCCTCTACTTATTTTATTTACTCATTTCACAAATACCGAGCCTTCAATCACCTACGAGGAAGGTGAAACTTAATTTTTTATTTACTCATTTCATAATTATAGAGCCTTCAGTCACCTACGAGGAAGGAGAAACTTAAAACTGAAGAGAAATGATTTCCCCATATTGGATTAACTCTATTATGTGCCTTGCCCGATGTTCTAATTCATACATTTAGAATTTCCAATTCCTATTCCCACCCGTGAAATCCAATATGTACGATACAATAGATACACCTACCTATTTATTTCTTCTTATAACTAAGCATATCTTTTCCATCCCATACCTTATGGGCCTTGACCTGTCAATCATAGAGAAAATAAATAGAAAGAAGAGTTTGATTAATACCCATGCTCATTAGCAAGTTTTTTTTTTGTGAAAACCATTAGTTGTTGTAGGTGTATTGGTTTCTATAGGTAGGTATAGAAGTTGCGGGAAATAAAGTATTTTAAGTTTCTAGTGGTTTAGCACCCATCTAGGTGGTTGTCCCTTTCTCCTTGTTTCTTTATTTTATCAAAGCGCTTTGTAATAACCTGATTTGTTGGTATGGTATTGAGTGTTCCTCTTTCCTTTCACATGCAGTTTCTATGCCTTGTAGGTCAATATGCTAGAGGTCCATGTCTTCCAGATCATCTAGATCCATCTTTAGGGATTCAACTGGTACCATGTAAGCATATTGGTCCTGTGCTAGGGGGGGGTGATATTGGGGTAATGGGTACTTGTGTAGCTAAAGGGTTCTTGTATTGACATAGGGAGAAGCTTGGATGAGTCTCAACATAGGGAATGGTGCTGGGGGTTTCTTTAGTAGGGCGCTTAGCTAGTGATTCGAAGCTATTACCTTAGCATGACATTTTCTATCATGTAAAAGGTGCCTGTGAGCATGAAATTTTCTATATCGGAAGGGAATGTGCTCATAATATAAGGTTTGGATCCAATCTATGTCCTTGTATATGAGGAAAATTGATACTGGAAGAGCTTTGGAGACATTAAGGTAGACACAGATCGGGGTGTAGGAAATATATCAGCCTTGAAGGGTAACCTTTTCTATCCGTACAAAGGATCCTAGGGTATTTTCAATACCTTCCAGAATTTTTGAGCACCAGTACTCCTGCGAAAGAAAGTATAATCTGATCCAAACTGGAGTAGCGGTGAAATATTTCTTTTCTGGGATGATTTTTTATTTCCATATCCACATGTATAGACCGACTGAGATAAAGATATGCAGGGTGCCTTGGAAGACACATTCTCAGTCTTCAACTAGGTTGAAAATTGTTGCGAAGAATCCTTTTCAACCCAGTTTGAGGGAGACGCCCCCTTTTGGTTTCCATCTGGCTGTGATCCACCATAATAGCACTTTTTATGATGGCCAAAGGCCCATTAATTTTCATATGAGGGTGTGGTATTGCATATATTGAATATCCTAACCTAGGAGAGGATACATGATTTTGTATTGTGATATTTCTTCTGATTGCAGGATGCAAGTTGATGGGATTTTCTTCTCAGTATTCACGTTCAGTTGATTATGATATGGGAGCGGTTCCAAGATTTTCAGAGCCACTCTTGTCTACTCCACTTCCATCGAGCTGGGAAAATTAGGGGTAACATGATTGGTGACTGGTTGATGAGGTGTTCGACTACTGCCGACCACCACGTTTCAGAAGGTGAGGATGACTCCTTTAGCGGGCACCCCCATTATTGGTTCAACAATCTAGTACAGGGTGGAAATGTTGCAGAGACCTAGTTTTTTTGGTGCATTTCTCTTCGGCCATTGAAATGGACCAATATAATTTTCAAAGTTAAAAATATAAAAAGAAAAATTTATATATTTTTAAAATCAATTATTAATATTAAATTAATTTTCACATTTAATTCAAATGGTTAGCAACCAAACATGATTTCTCTCCTCGCTCAAAGTTAAGGAAATCATGGGTTGGATTGTCTTGATCCCTAAAAAATGATTAAACATTTATTGAAAACATTAAAATATAGTTTGTAAAGCATTTTTTACTATTTAACTTCAACAAAGTTAAACAGTGTTGTTGGATAAAGGGAATATGTAAGGGAATCAATATAGTTTAGAATACTAATATTCTCTTAAAAAAACCCAGAATGATAGTAGTGAAGTTAAACTATTTACTGCCAGGTGTTTACCATACTTTCAAAAATCTCTCATTGAATCCCATGAAGTTGTGTTCTACTGAGCTATTGTTTTCAAAGTTTTATGTTGACCCAGGTCAAAAAATTGGGTTTATATATTTCATTATTAGAGGCATTTTCAAGGTAGAAAATAATACATAGAGACAATACAATAACAAGGAGGAAATGAAGATAATTGATCTTAGAAAATTTTATTTGCCTCATCCACAACAAAATTGTTGAATTTCTCTTGAAAAAACACTCTTCGAGGATGTTATTACACTTGATATTGCAAGTTATAGTAAGCCACAATAAGTGTTGCGTGTAGAAAGAAGATGGCCATATCATTCCATGAACACTTCATCGACTGCAAAAATCAGTCAACTTACTACATGTATTCATAAATATCACAATCCAGAGGAGACTTCAAAGGAGAAAAGATAGAATCATCACCCAAAGAATGCAGCGGTAGAAGCGTCGGGTACAGAGACCATACGACATGTCAATGTGTACTGGAGTTGGTTGGGAAGTGATGAAGTTGGCATCCTGAGATGGAAATGATCCCATCTTAATTGACTATTATAATGGAATCCAAGAATCCATTGTATATTTATAATGCATGGAGATGCCACGTAATCTTGTTGTATATTTTTTTTGTTTTATGTATCCTTTGTGACATGGTATCTTTGAAGTTTGGATTGTAGGAATGGATCTCAAGTATCTCATCTCAGTGATTCATGTTTTTGGATATTTTTCAAATACATATGAATTTCCTAGGAGATGGAGGATTTTGTAGAGATTTGTTTATGAATTCCCTGGGATTTAGAGAGCTCTAATCTTTGAGGTACAACTATGAATGAGGAAATATGGGTAGATTGCCTCCTCGACTTTTGAAATGAGGAGATTGGAAGCCTAATCTTAGAAAAGAATATAAGTTAATATGAAGTAAAATAAGATGCCAAAATAATAATTATTGGGGTGATAGAAAGTAGTTTTTAGGGATTTCCATGCACTTCATTTGAAAATGAAAATGTATAAGTTAATATAAAATTTTCATGTTAAAGTGTTGATATAAAATCCTTCTTCTAAAATTTCCCTCCCCTTTTCTATTTTCCCAACATATTTTGTCCATTTCTTTTCCCTCTTCTATACTTAACCAAATTCCCCTTTTCTTTTATCCCTTCTATTCTCCTTTTCTAGTTACTATACTTAGTCGTTTTTCGAAAACGATGAGTTCACGAGTTGACGGACTTGCGGGCTCTCACTTCCATTCATTTTCACATATCATAAGTCCTATCAACTACCATATCATCCTATACTTAACCGTTTCTGCAGTTTCAAGTTCAAGCTTTCATATCCCTCGTTCCACGGTATACATTTTGCACTCAAGAGATACATGATCTACATTTTAATCATCAAACTTCCTGAGCTCCTAAGTATCTCATCTCTCCTATATTGATTCTGACCAATCACATTACAACACTTAGCCAACTTTCGACCTTTCGTAACCGCGGGTTCGCGGGTTCCTGGGTTGGTGGGTTCACAAAAGTTCCCAAATCCTAATTTCTCTTGCCCGTCCTTGCCACCTTCACACTTTTACGATATGCATTAAGTATGGTTTAATGCTACATCATGAATGTTTCGTAAAGATCATCATTAATAACCAAAGGGCTCGATGATATTTCTCATTAAACCACATTAAAGCACGATTTGTGGAAGATTATATTATCTCTCTCAATCGCTCATTTCAAATATTATCTAGATTAAAAGAACACTCTCTTCAATTTATGGCAGCAACAACTTGACAACAATTATACAAAGATACTTTGAACATTTTTGGACGTGAGGACCAGAATTTCTAGTGGTCTAGAGAATATTCTTACTATTCATCCCATTTTACTTAGAAGGAAGTGATTTGGATGTTTAGATTGCTGGTGCACGGTGTGTCCCTGAGGTTTTTGAATGAAAGGAAATGATTTCCTAGTGCACTAAGAAATATATACCAATTCAAAGGATTATTCAACTTTAGGACCATCTTCCCATCTCTTTTTCACATCAAGTGTTCCATAAAATGTTGAAGCTCCTAGAGCCAACACTTAATGTTAAAGGTGAAGATTGCATGGATTTCCTGAAAAATCATGACAACAGCTTGGACCACTTTCCTAAAATATTGGAGAAACCCATGACCATCCTTAAAGATATTACCAGGTTGCAGGTCAACTCGTTCAAAAACCCCTTTCGAGAAATTTCTTGGTTATTCACCAGGGTGACAGGCCAAGAAAGTATCGCCAGTATTTCCCATATGATTCTTTATATCATATATTTTATTGTCAAAGAGCAAGCCATTTTTGATTGGGGAAAAATGATTTCCATTGAAATATCTTATGAATTATCACAGTACAAAAAATATAAGAAATTCTTTATGGCCTCTTATTTGGTATTTGTGATAGCATATTGCTGTCAATTTCCTAAATTGTCTATTTGCAAGAAGGTGAATTGTGAATTTGACATAGTGACCTTTTCGTACCAAGCGTTTTGGAGACAAAAAGATTCTTTGCATTTTTATGAAGTTTTCAATGATTTTGTCTCAGTTTTTAAAGGATTGTTGTTTGGAAAAGATACCCCTAGAATATCTTCCCAGGAAAGTAAATTTCTGGATAAAAAGGGGACGTTAGAGCAAATAGAAAATTACAATGTTATCAGGATTTTCGGTTTTAAGGAAAATTCCTCGTTTCTTCCATGCCATATATCCGACAACATGTTTATTACAGAAGTTACAAGGCAATATGATTTCTGGCTGCACTTTTTCATGAGAAATGAAAAAATCAATTCATACCCTTGCCTTGGAAAATTGGGGACTTTGTATTTATAAATATGAACCAAATCAATGAATTTGCAAACCACTTCCACAATCTGAATCTCAAGTATGATGAAAAGATAAAAGGGTTTGAACCTAATGGAATTTTTGTGGAACATATGTTAGTAGTGGGATTTAGAAATTCATTTATCCATATTTTTCTAGGAGAAGAAGAAGATAATAACTTAGGCACTCCTACTCATAATGTTGTCTATTTGGAAATGATACTCAGTACCAATGAATTTTACAAACAAAAAGAAAAGGGTCCCAGCAAGAAGAGTGCCCAGTCCCTAACTGTTACTCCTAAGACTACAACATCTTGGAGTAGTGCTCCAGCGGACCACCCATCTATAAAAGTGATCAACAGTAGTTCAGGTGGAGGAGGAGAAAATAATTCCCCTCTAGAAAAAATTGAAATCTCGCACAAACTTCCTCCGAGAAAAAATAGGAAAAGCGTNAAAGTAAATTTCTGGATAAAAAGGGGACGTTAGAGCAAATAGAAAATTACAATGTTATCAGGATTTTCGGTTTTAAGGAAAATTCCTCGTTTCTTCCATGCCATATATCCGACAAAATGTTTATTACAGAAGTTACAAGGCAATATGATTTCTGGCTGCACTTTTTCATGAGAAATGAAAAAATCAACTCATACCCTTGCCTTGGAAAATTGGGGACTTTGTATTTATAAATATGAACCAAATCAATGAATTTGCAAACCACTTCCACAATCTGAATCTCAAGTATGATGAAAATATAAAAGGGTTTGAACCTAATGGAATTTTTGTGGAACATATGTTAGTAGTGGGATTTAGAAATTCATTTATCCATATTGTTCTAGGAGAAGAAGAAGATAATAACTTAGGCGCTCCTACTCATAATGTTGTCTATTTGGAAATGATACTCAGTACCAATGAATTTTACAAACAAAAAGAAAAGGGTCCCATCAAGAAGAGTGCCCAGTCCCTAACTGTTACTCCTAAGACTACAACATCTTGGAGTAGTGCTCCAGCGGACCACCCATCTATAAAAGTGATGAACAATAGTTCAGGTGGAGGAGGAGAAAATAATCCCCCTCTAGAAAAAATTGAAATCTCGCACAAACTTCCTCCGAGAAAAAAATAGGAAAAACGTAGTGTAAGAGGAAGAAGACCAGTGCATAGAGAGTGATATCAATAGCTTCTCCCTCAAAGATATGTAACTCGAATAAGACATAGAGAAAATGTTTCCCAACATTAATCAGCCGAGAGGCACGACCCACCAAAATATGTCATTGGAAATGATTGAGAATGAGACCTTCGATGAAGAACAGTCATTTGAGTTCTAGAGTGCTATATTTGACAACGAATCTAAGAAATTGATTATAGAAATAAGTGATGTCAAGAATAAGAAAGGGAAATCTCATTCGGAGGTTGACCTAAGAAATATGCGACCTTCCCATATTTCTAAAAGTTCACAGAGAAACAAAGGATGCTCTGGATGACTCCATTGGTGGTCTTGAAGAGAAAAACATGAAATTGAAACAAAGGATCAAGGAACTGGAAGACACCTTAATGCCTCTTCCACTGCTCTCTAGTCCTTTGACTATTGTTGGACCCACCACATCCACTGCTAAATTAAAAGGATCTTTGAGCCTACTTACATCATCCAGGAGCTATGTGGAGAAAAACATTAAGAAAAGAATGGCATTGATCACAAAGGATTGGGAGATTTCGAAGAACATGGTTTGTTTTTCCTCAAGGGCGCATGCCTTCCATGAGTATTTGAAATCCGACCTAAAGAATGAATAAGGTTTTTACCTTGATGTCGTGGTACCATTTAGAATCAAAGTTTCCAATATGATAGAACTAAGGAGAAGAGAGGAGTACCTTCCCTCTCCAATTTGGTACAAGCATTTGAATGCACGATGGATAGAAAAGATAAAAAACTTGAATAACATTGTTCAAACGTGCATCCAAGACATATCAAGGAGGGAAGAACTATTCAAAAGACTTACGGAGGTGGACCTAGCTGGAAGCACTGATGAAATCCAAGATCGCAAATTGATCCTCAACTCATTGTTCTTAACAAAGCAACAATTTGATGAGCAAGTTGAGATCTTTAAAGGGTTATCATTCAAAACGTTCTATGGTATTCTTGAATATGATGAGGACGGCATTGAAAATTGGCTAGTGGACTACTTCGTGAAAAATGAGTACATTGAAGAAGCATTACATGGAATTTCCATTGATTTGAGGGACTTGGAGGGAGACTTGTTCAACATAAAAATACAGGATGAAATCAACGTGGCACCAACGAAAATTTACATCGAATAATGGTTCAATAAAGCTATCAATAAACTGACCAATGAAGGGAAATAAATAGTTGAGATGGTTCCTGTAACCATTGATGAAATGATAAAAGGACATCAGAAAGCAAGGGAAAACACCGAGATACCATGATAGTAAGTTTACGTTGATCATATCCTTCTTCTTCTTTATCAAGTCCTTCATCAAATTATTCCAACTCTTTTACTAGAAAGGTTTCACTGAAGACTGATAACTCCTCTTTTCTTCATACTAGGTCTTGTTGTTCTTCTACCACCCACCGTCCTCCTTCTAAGAGCTTATTTATTGTATTTATTTACTTATGGTATGCGGGAACCCCAATCCTAGTCTTTAATAAAAACACATTTTAAATGTTGAAGAATATGTAAAAAACTATATATTTTTTAGAAATTTCAAGAGATCTACTTTGGGAACAATCTCGATTGTGCTTTGTAACCGTATTTTCACAATACAAATCATTTGAAGTTGATCTATCATTATGTTTGTTTTGAGCTTCCCATGTACCAACTCTATTAAAGTTCTCTTATGGATGCATATCATCTTCTTTTTATTTTATGTGATCATACATATTTATCTTAAACTATGATGGATGTGAGGAAATTTTACTTATTTTCTTTAAAGGTGTGAAGTGTGTGATTCCTGGTCCTTTCTTAGGAACTTTAAAAAAACAAAAAATAAAAAAATTCCTTTTATCTTTCTTGCAATCTTTTATTTCTTTGATTACCAAGACAGACTTATGCAAAGTCCCATATTCTAAATATTTAGAATCCTAAGAAAATATAAAATTAAAGAGGAGTACCACCTCTATAAAAACGTAGGAGGATTTATATCCTCATGAGGTTGCCATTTCAGTCTTGACGGATTTAAGCATCAACATTTTTGGAGACCACACTAGGGAATGAACTAAAAATCTGAAATCTGGTCCACTATTTTTGAAAAATATATGAATTTTCCCTTGGCTAATCATCCCCACTTGGAATTTGGATTGAAAATCAATGAAGCATCTTGCATCAGTTATAAAACTTGGTAATATCAACAACCAAGACCCAAGAATATTTAGAAAGGTCTTTGCAAACCTTGGTCCAAGAAGAAGAAAGATAAATCCTTTGAGGACAGAGGAGAGAAGAGTGACAAGACCAAAGAAATCAAAGGCTAGCTAGAGCAACATAAGGACACAATTGAGATTTAATTTGGACGATTACAAAGGACCCATTACCATAATTAAAAGTAAGAAACTCTTTATTCTTAGAAGTGAAAATCCTATCCCTGAAATCTCTCTAGACATGGCAGAAATAAATGAACAACCCCGAGACAACCATCATGAGGAGAGACAAGGAGGTGGAAGAGATGCTGCAAGAAATCAAGGAAACCTAGGATTTTAAAATCGAAGGAGGGTAAGAGATTCCCTTCTAAATATTATAGGTGAGGAACATGATCTCCCTATTCTCCCTAAGGGCACCCTGAAGGAATTTTTTGGAGACAGAGAAATTGATGCAAAGAGGCATCTATACTTATTTCTCGATGTTTGTGATTTTTACCGTGTTGAATATGATGATGTCATGGCAAGGTTAGTTCTGCAAACCTTATCAGGAAGAGTGTATGAATGGTATACGAAATTACATAGTAGATCAATTCGCTCATTTAATGACCTGAAAGATATGTTCCTGACTATGTTCTCCCCTCCAATTGCTTATCATACCCTTCTCATTGATTTCACCTAGATTGGTTTGAGGAAGAATGAAAGAATACGAGATTTTAATCTTAGGTTTAACAAAACCTTGAGTAAGATTCTAGAAGATAAAATACTGAATGACCTTGTCATTCTCGGTTGTTGAAAGAATGCAATGCCCCCGAATGTGAAATATGCTATTAGAACTTATCAAATGGATACATTGGAGGAGGCAATGACTAAAGACATGAAGATGGAAAAAATTATGATTGAAATGGGTGCCAACCCTGACATTATACTGGGAAAAGTACAAATACATTTGGGAGGATTAAGTATTGATAATCAAGGAGATTCCATCTCAAAAAGGAATGAAGAATTCAAGTCATGACCGACCCAAAACCAAACAATGGGAGGAGTATTTTTCAAGGGAACCATACCTGATGTAAAGGTTGACCCTGTGGTGGCACAAGAAACTAAGAAAAGAATTGAAATTGCATAGATGAATAGAACTATCAAGTAAATGTAGAACGAGATAACCAGGCTAAGAAGGGAAGATAATTATGTGAAAAATCCAAGAATTCCAGTCCCAGATAAAAGAAGGAACCCTCCCCAAGAAAACATAGTGAGGTTTGAAAACACGGATAATCCACAAAGACCGAGCGTTCCTAGACAACCTACTCCCAATGCAGTTGTCCTAGATGATGTGTATGATGCGCAAGTAATTGAATAAGAAAATTATTACCCACCTGATGAAAGTTCTGAAACTGTGCAGATGGATGAATGTGAGACGTCCATGCATATATTTTAAGAGGGTGACAACGATCCCAACTCGTAAGAAAACGTCACCCAAATAAGAGGATTTGTAAATAGACCCAAAAATAAAGGGGATCCTGATAAGGAGAAGCAAAAAGAAAAATAAAAAGAAAAAACAAATGAGAAAATAGAAAATGAGAAAGTGATGGATAACGTTGGAAGTAAAAGGAAACACATGACGTTAAAATCCACTCAAATGACATATATTGTCGTAGAGGATTTGAGTAAATTAAGGATAACCCTTCCCTTTACAGAAGTTGTGAATATTCCCCAACAAAGAGAGAACATTTTAAAATTGTTGGACGATGCATATGAAAGATAAAAAGTCGTTGTTTTCAGTTCAAAACAAAGCCCGAGCCAGTCAACTTCCAATTTGAGAGGTAAAATTGCTCCCTTTTACATTTCTATTGAAAATCATGATGTTGGACTACATAATTGTTTAGTTGACATGGGCACAAAAAATAATATAATGTCACTGAAGGTCATGGAGGCATTGGGCATGAGTTGCACCAAGTATTATGAAACCAATGAAAGTATATATGTAATTGATTCTATAAAAAGTGTCAGCTTATGGAGAAATCAAGGAATTTTATCCCTGGATCATGGCAGCCCCTCATATCATTACAGTTTTCAATATTATTGTGGTAGACCTTCCTCCGACATATGGAGTTGTGCTGGGAAGATATTGGACATCCATGATCAGGGGATATATCATGAACATTGAAAGTTGTATGATGTTGCCAGGAAAGGAAGGAGCAATGATTAAAGTCCCCCGTGAACCCAGAAAACCCTTCTCTTTCAAGAAGAAGGATAATGAATTAATGGAATATGATATAGATGCCTGGATTGGAAACTATGCTATCTTGTACATGGACCATAGTGAAATCCTAGAGAAAGTGCAAGACATGAAGAATAAACAATGTCTATTTGAAGGCTATTGGAGGATTTCATTCGATGGAGCTTGTTCAAACTGTGGGAGTGGAGTTGGAATTGTTCTTATGAGTCCAAGTAATATTTTTCATCCACATGTTATTAGACTAGAGTTTTCATGCACTAATAATGAGGTAGAGTATGAAGCCTTGATTCAAGGGATGGTCCTTGCACAAGAAATGAAAATAGAACATCTAATTGTCACTGACAACTTTAAGTTGGTGATTAATCAGGTCACCCAAAAGTATAAAATCTAGAAAGAAAGACTCAAGTTGTACTTCAAAATAGTTAAAGAATTTATGAAATCTTTTAGTTCCTTCAACATTTATTTCATTTCAAGGGACAAGAATCACAAAGTAGATTCATTGAATTTGGCGGCTGTTATAGCCCTAAAATTCCCTACTCATGCATACATGGCATTGGCCCTCTTACTTGCATATTTTTCCAAAGCATTGTTGAGGAGATCTTCTTAAAAAACCATTTTTTAGAGAATGTACACAACCTACACCATTACATCCCACACACATACACTTTCTGCACCACTACAGCCCGCGTACATATGCTTGTTGCACACTAAACAACTCACGTATTCTTGTTGCACACTAAAACTCAATTCGGTAAAATTCACGGGCTATTGGAGGTTTCCCATATAAGTCACCTACTATAGCTCATCACCAAACCAAATAACCATCCTTTTGTCATATAAAAGGAGGTGTTAGGGTATCATTTCACATCCACGCATAATAATAGTGAAACTCTTCCCAATTTCACTTCCCTTCCTTGCCCAAGCTTTTGCTACCTTTTGTGAGATATTGCCTCAACATTCCCTCTCAACCACTTATTTTTCCATTCAATCCATTCCCTTCCTTTGAGGTGATGATAATATTGAGAGAAGAGGACTATTCGAGGTTCACTTGGAGAATTGTAAAGAGGATCCCGAACCAAGTTCGTGGAATGGTGGCTGACACAGATTGTAAGTTTCAGTCTTTGTTTGATGAATAAAAGAATCTCTTTTCCCTATCCCAAATGATGATGTTTTGTGTATTCTCTTTGATTAATGCTTATCATTTGATATCTAACCCTAACTCATGAATAAAATAGCATGCTTGTAGTCCTTTTTTGCCTAGTTTTGGATGCAAGTCAGCCTTGGGAGGAGATGTGCAGTCGTTGGAACTACATAGCTTATGGAGATCATCACCAAATGTGGGATAAAAGGTACAATTACCTAATCTTCTCTCTCATTGGTTTCTTTTCATTCATTTTGGTATGTTTTGGGGTAGAGTGGAAAATATATTGAATTTTAGACGGTCATTCGCTCTTTCTACATCTCAAACCCTGGTGTCGTTAAAGGGGTGATTTTCCCGCTAGTAGAACTAGCGACCATACTGGGGATCTCTCTAGGGTTTTTTTAGGGCGTCTTGGGTCGATTGATTGGTTTGTTTTCTTTTTGAGTTTCTTTCAAGTTTGCTGAGTCTATCAAGGGGTTTGGTTCACCTCCAGGGGGCATACTAGTTTTCCTTTCCTTATAAGATTGCCCGATATTTTTATTTTTTGAAAAGAAATAGAGGTGTACGCGCCCTATATTGTGTTAGCCCACGAGAATACACTCTCTGCACAGTAAAAAACTGTGTACATACACAGGCTGTTGATAAAAAATCCCACGTCTCTATTTCATGAAAGTTTTGTGAAAAAGAGGGAGTTTTCCTCTTTCCTGATTGAAGTTCACACTTCTCAGGGATTTCTTGGATCAACCAGAGTCTCTCTCTATGTGGCCATAGCTTAGGTATAGGTTCCATATTACTTGTTTTATTATTCTTCTTGTGTTTACCTTAAAAAGGTTTTGAGCAAGCTGTCGAGTCTTAGATCCACCCTTTTTGGTTTCTTGGTTGATTCCCTGCGATCCACAATGGGATGAAGGTATTTTCTAGTCTTGTTTTCAGTTTTCTTGTTTTTCCTTTTTACTTGCTTTGAAAAAATAAAAAGTTTACTTCAGTTTTTCTCTTTAAAGTGGTTAAAAAAAAAGAATTTCATTTTCTTGCATTTAGTTTGGTAGAGTAGTTAAAGTTGTTATTTGCAAAAAGGAAAAAGAGTCTTTATTTTCAAGTTATTTTTGATTTCTTGAAACATAAGTAGTTTGTATTCAAGCGAAATCAAGTTTTAGGATTTCTTTATAATATCTTGAAATATCAGTTAAGAAAAATTGAGCTTACAAAGAGTTAGTTACAAGCTTTGGTTTTCAATTCAAAGTAATTTTTCTTTCAAGTGCTTTAATTCTCTCCTCCTTATTCATCTCTTTATAACACTATTAGTTTCACTATGATACCTTGTGAGTAAATCAAGCCTTAAAAATAACGCCTAATCTAAAATACATTAGACTTTTCTATTTTTAGGGTTCACAAACTATTTTTAGGGCCTTGAATTATGTTTGGAGAGGAAAATTTTCAAGGCCACTCTAATAAAACTTTGGAGTCTGAGTTAGGGAGTGATTTAATTCTAGTGTCGTAAGAGTTAGCTAGGACCCCCCTCTAACATAGGGGATAAACATGAGATCGTGTGAGGAAAGTTAGCAGATATAACCCCTCCAAAGCTGGACTGAACGTAGTGCGGATTGTATATTAAGGGTCTTTCTCGTGAATAATACCAACTTTATTTTCCTACAGAGCTTCGTGGACATCGAATCTGTTCGATATCCTCTGTTGTCTTCAGACCATTTTATTTCAATACCCTTGAATGGATTTGGACTTTTTATCCTACTCATTATGATTTTCTCGACTGTCATTTGTAACTGCCTGGTAACTGACTGTGAGCTAGTAACCTAGTTGCCCATATTTTAGGGACTTACACGGGTGACTGCGGGGGTATACTACGGTACTTGGGGCAAAATTCAGATCACGTTTTGCTGAGTATACCCAAAGGGTGCTTCCGTGTTCAATTTTCACTTACACCAGTTAGTTTCTCTAGTGTCAATTGGCGTAACTATCCTTCCTACTAGATAGTCGACTGCTTGATTGTGTCTTTAGGAAAATTTTTAGTGTGTGCTTGGTGTTCAACGCTAGTCAAGCCTTATTGTGTCAGTTGATCATTTCAAAAAGTGGAATATCAATAGCTCTGTTGGCCACGAATGCTTTAGGGCCTGTCATTAGTTACATTGGAGCCAAATCCACCACCGTTGCACCAAAGACTTGAACAAGAAGGGTCGTTCGAAGTGACTAGGCTACAAGAAACTATGCCCGAGCCTCCTCCGTGAGGAGACTTTTCGACTCTGAAGGAACCTACTATTTATGACCTTGAGGTAGAGTCTCTCAGGACAAGTAACCCTTTGATTACTGATTTGGCGACGTTGATCTTGATTCAGATTGTCCCTTTTGAGGTGACACCTACTAAGCGCCAGCTAGTCCTACAAGCTAAAATGGAAGCGAATGTTGCTACTTCGTCTAGGAGTCCTCATACTCCCATTACGACTACTATCATAGAGGGCATCCTACCTCCTCTTCCACCTTCTCTAGTCGGGACCACTGTGGCCTCGACTCCCTCAACATGGGGTTGTGGTCTGATACCGTTATCGGCTTCGACTAGTGCTCCATTTACTCAGTGTGCGATGGAGCCTCCCTTCTCATATGGGATGCTCGAATTTGATTCAAGCTCATTTCTTACTTACTCTACCTTATAGACCATGGGTCTAGGGGCAACAAGATCAAATTCTCTTGTGCAAGGGTCAACTGAGGGTGCTTCTATCCCTCTTAATGATATCCTTTACGGTGGGGGTCATATACCTCCTTCATCCCCTTCGCTCGATGGTGCTTTTCAACAACCAATCGGGCCAAACGCTAATTATATCTTGTTTGGTGGAGGCAGTTTAGGACCTTTGTCTTCTAAAATGCCGATGTGATCTATGTTGTTCTCTTTGTTTGACGCGTTTGCAAATAATGATTTTTATTCGGATGTTGTCTTAGCTGGGGGAAACCCCAGTTTCTGTAAAAATAACCCGGTGCAAGGTGCCATTCCTTCATAGGGAGCGACGACTGTAGTCTTCTCCACACAGGGTATTTGGAATCCTTGGCAGGGATCAGTTTCCTCGCAAGGGATGTCGATCATAAGAAACCCCTTCCATGCTCAATGGAACCCCGAGTAGGGCTCTGTACCCATTCCCATTGGATCGGCTAGGGGCATCCCCTTCCAAGGTCATTGGAATACAATGTAGGGAGCAATCCCCTCACAAGATATGTCATCCAATTTCGGGAGTCAACTGATGATACCCTAATAGACGCAGTTTCCCTATGCTGGTTAAGGCCATGATTTTTATGAAAACCCTAGACATTAGTCCAACTTTTCCTGGAAACCTACTGCCAGTCAAACTCCAAGACCCTCTTTTCCTGTAAATAGTTCAGAACCAAAACTATCATTTCTGGAAACGCTACATATGCCATACTTGTCGAGATTACTGAATGACCCAATTTTTCATGATCCGCATTGGCCCCCCATGCTGACTAAGTTACCCTCAGATATCTGAAAATTTGAAGGCAATCCTGGCGAAGATCGAAGTGATCATGTGAGGAATTTTCATTTATGGTGCTCATCAAACTCATTGAAGGACGAATCTGTCTAGTTGTGCCTTTTTCAATGCACTCTTATAGGGGGTGTTGCGAAATGGTATATTGAGCTCGACTGCTCGAGGTAATATTACTTCAACGACCTGTAAATGGTCTTCTTGAAACATTTCCAATTACTTGTGAGATACAATGTCGACACAGAATTGCTGGCCAACTTTGAGAAAACCAAGGCCGATCACATCTATGATCATATACAAGAATGGAAGCATAGAAAGAGATTAATTAAGGTCAAGGTCCCTCCTTCTTTCTTGATGGAGTGGCTCCTGAAGTCTTTGGTGCCCTGCATATCCAAGGACGTAGCGAATTCCAGAGTGTTTTAAGAGGAGGAGGCGATTATGAGAGTGCAACAATTTGAATTGATATGCTCTCAATCTAACATTCTCTATGAGATTTTACCAGATGTGCCATGGTCTACTCTCGATAAGGCCACGCAAAAGTATAGACTCCATGTTGATGGTATTGTGGGCTCAACACAAAGAAAGTCCACATACTTGGATTCAAATCAACTGCAACAATTGTCGATACAATAGACTGTGGCTAGCCAGACTTTGAGTTCGGCTGTTCCCACTACCCATACATCGAACACAGATGGTGTGCATTCGATGAATCCCAAGGGAGAGAAGAAACAATAGAATAAGAATAGTAAAGGGGATAAAAAGGCTACCAATAATGTTGGCGGGGGAAAAACAGAGAAGAAGGAGTTGAAGTATCTGTGTAATCTTTGCACGGAAGACCACCCGACTCATATGTGCCCTCGTCTTGTAGAAGCTCATAAGATATTAGTGCAACAACAATCTATTGTGCTAATGAACCATTTTCCACAAGGGAAAAACATGGGTCAAGCTTCAACATCCACGAGTGTGGTATGGGGTAGTCCAGGACCCCTCGTGCCTACCAATAACAACCCAGCTGTGAATATTTACATGATGAATGCCAAGGCTCATTTAACGACTAGGGAATGAGACTATGGAATGCCAGAATATTCAAAGAGGGGCAAGGAAGCCACTAACCCACTGACTCCTCTCTAAATCAAGAAGGTGATAGGAGAAACCATGACTCACATCCATAAAGGTGCATTTAAGAAGCCTTCTCATAATCCAAATGCTAGGGCTGCCCATAACTAATCAGTTGTGGAAGATTTGGGATAGACCCCTTGCGCGATGTATTCTTTGGAATTTATTCAGAGTTTCCCCTCGCAAAGAAAAGCTCTGTTATCCACCTTGGGATCGGAAGAGACTTGTAACTCTAGAGAAATAGTTTTTGATCCAATTGACTTAAAACCCCGTCTTCCTTACCACATTGCATTTCAGATAGTAGTGGGCTACACCACGAAATATTTTACATGAATTTTTTTTTGTACAGTGGTCGATGAGGGTTCCTCGACTTGCATGATTTCGTTGGCATGTTGGAAGGCCATTGGCTAGCCTGGGTTGTCTCCGTTGCCTACATTTCTTACGACATTTGATGGTTGGTCGTTCAGACCACATGGAATTAATCCTTCCTTATGTAGTTGGGAGGAAAAACTGTGTGTGTCTAAGTTTAAGTGTTCGATGCACCTCTCGACTACAACCTGTTGTTAGTAAGGAGTTGGGATTATGCGATGCATGTTGTGGTTTCTACAATTTTTTGGGTCTTGTGTTTCCTGCATGAGGGACAGATTGTGACCATTGACGATTTGTCCTTGTCTCGTCCCGACCCTTCATTAGGGGATTCCATGGTCTCGATGATTGATAGTCCACAACTTGGAGCTGTCAACTTAGGTGTTGTTTTGTTTCCATCGTTGATGGAAGCTTTTTATTACCCACCGCCTTCTAGCAATGTAAATAAAGATCCATGGAATTTACCTTCCCCATCGACCTCAATGGAAGGGACAGGGAATCCTGGCATGTACATGCCCTTGTTTGCAACTGAGGTTGCATACAACATTGTCCAATAGACTTTGGCCAACCCCGATATGACTCCCGCACATGAGTTAGATCCAGTTCTCGAGCCTATTTGGGTTCAAGGTTCTCTTTCCACTCAAGGTCCTTTAGACCTGGTCTTTCCCTCTGATGAGGTGATTCTCAAGGAATTTACTGGTCCCGACAGACATTTGGATGATCTTCATCATAGATCTTACTTCCTTCCCGAGTTAAGGAGAATAGATGCGAGAGAATTTGTTTCGACCATTAATGGAGATAATTCTTGTCCTATCAATCCTTTGGCTATGCACACATTTTATGTTGAGGGTAACATGTAAATCATTGCTACAATGATTCCAATGGATATCTCAAAACCCCCTGGCATTGTGGAGAATGTTTTCGTCGGAGTGGACGACTCCCCTGAAGAGATTTGAACTTACACTAATTTATTCAAATAATTCCACGACGTTTTTTCTCGGTCTTATGAGGAACTGCCAGGCATTGACCCATGAATTGTCGAGCATGAAATTATGACTTATCATGATGCCAAACTGGTCCAAGAGAATATTCATCTAGTAAGTCCTTGAAAAGAAACAACAATCAAGGAAAAAGTAAAAAAACTACTCAAAGATGGTTTTATCTACCCTGTACAGTTGACGGAATGGGTGTCAAACCTGGTTTTGGTTAACAAAAATTAGGGAATGATTCGCATGTGCATGGAATTCTATGATTTTAATAAGGTCTGTTTGAAAGACAACTTTCCCACCCCATTCATCGATCATATTGTTAATGAGTGCATAGGTTGCAAGGTATTTTCATTCATGGATGATTTCTTGTGATATAATCAGATTCAAATCAAACCCGAGGACCAACATAAAACAAATTTGATTTTTCCTTAGGGCATGCTCATGTATCATAAGATGCCTTTTGGCCTTAAGAATGTTGGAGCTACCTTTCAGCTGACCATGCTGTTTTATTTTCATGACCTTAGACACATACTCAAAGCATATCTTGATGATATAGCATCACGCTCTCACAAGAGATCTGATCATCCCACTCATCTTCGACTAATCTTTGAATGATGTCACTGCTATAGTGGGAAAAACCCCCTATGGACTACCCTAGGGTTATAAAGTGTAGGAAGAGATAACCATCTAAAGTATCCTACTTTTAATAACTATCCCAACAATACCCCACAATCATACAGAATACGTAAAGTATAGGGATCCAATAGGTTTACCTTAAACCCCGCGTCTGGTGTCGATCCCTTTGCACTACATTGTTTCCCGATTGCAGATCTCCTCCCAAGGACAAACTACATTCACCAAAAGACAAACAAGAAACTACAAGCATGGATTCTGTATATTGATTAATGGGTTATATATCATAACAAAATATAAATAAATCATAAAGATTGAAGATATCATTTGGTGGGATGGAAAAAGTACTTCTTTATATTAATCTGACAGAGTAGCTTACAATATGAGACCGAAAACTACTCCTCGAACTCGGTCCTGGGCTCCTCTTCACTAAGCTCCAACTGCTTCCACATATATTTCTCCTCTTCATTTCTCTCTAGGGAAATGTAAAGGGTTTGCAATGGAGGAAAAAGGGCCGAAATAAGGAATTCTGGCTCAAACTCACAATGTGGTGGAAAATAATTGGGGCAAGGGGGAATACTGAATTGGGCAGAGTTTCTTTTCTCTTATGATTCTTGTAGGAATGGGACCCCAAAACCTTATTTTATATGCCAAAAAGATATTTATTCGGATGGGTGACCGACTATGGGCAGTCAATTGGTTAGGAAACTACCCAAAATCCCGTATCCCCTTGCAACTTTTTATTTTTTGCAATTTTTGTGGGTATACGTGGGATGTAATGGTGCAGCTAGCATACGTACACGAGCTGTCATGGTGCAGGGTATGTACATATTCAAAAATATGGTTTTTAGAAGAGCTATTCAGTGATGGGTTTGACAAAAATAGAAAGTATGATGGCATGCTGCCAGGTATACATTTATGGTGCAATTTAGGGTTATAACAGTCTCTACTATTAGATTCGCTTGAATCCTAATAAGTGCATTTTTTGCATGACGTCAGGCTGTCTCTTATGTTTTATCGTATCGACAACAGGGATCATGGTCTATCCTCTCAAGGTTGAGGTGATAGTTCAATTTCCTCCCCCGTGCACGATACCCCAACTTCAGAGTTTACAGGGGAAAGTGAATTTTCTTCAATGTTTTTTCACAAATTATGTCGATATCACTAAAGGTTTTATGCATCTCTTGAAAAAAGGGGTCCCATTTGATTGGGATGAAGCTACTCAGTGTTCCTTTGAAGCATTGAAACACGCCCTGATGTTTTCCCCTCTGCTCCGACCTCCTAATTATAACAAAGATTTCTTGTTGTATTTGGATGCAACAGAGTTGACCATCGACATGGTATTGGTTCAAGAAGATGATCTTCTCGAAGAGAACATTATATATTACCTTAGCTAAGGCTTAGTTGGGCCGAAACTCAACTATTCTCACGTTGAGAAGCTTTCTTTGGGAGCATTTCATGTTGTCCAATGGTTCCATCACTACATTTTACTTCGCAACACCACTGTCATTGTCGTCGTGAAACATTTCCAATATGTGTTAAAACGACAGTCATTGGTGGAAATATTAGTAGATGGATAGTCATCTTACATGATTTTGACTTGGATTTTGTTTTTGTGAAATCCAAAAAGTCATTGGTCTTTTCTGAACTCATTTCAGAACTTCCGTTCGAGTCTAGTGATATCACGCCTGAAGAATCACCTATCAAGGGAGATATTTTTCTAATAACATCTTCAGACCCCTAGTATGGCGATATACTGGTCTATCCCTAGACTTTGAAGTTCCCTGCTTCTACTTCCCGTGATGAGCGTCACCGAATACGACATCAGTAATGAAACTATCTTATACCTGATGACACTTTGTATCGCTGAGGCGTGGATTTCATTCTTCATTGATGCCTTATCCATGAAGAAGCAGAGTTGGTTTTGAACGACTGTCAGACTGGAGCATGTGGTGATCATTTTTCTGGGTTGGAAACAACCCAAAATATTCTAAGTGTAGGTTATTTCTGGCCCTCGTTAATTAAGGATTGTGTTGAGGTGGTCAAGAAGTGCCACCCGTGCCATATCTTCAGTCGAAAGATGCATGCACATCCTTCTTTTATGTTTCCTATCATTTCTGTTGGTCCTTTCACCAAGTGGTTGATTGACTTCACTACATGTCACCTGATCTGAGCTAGGGGGCATCGTTACATCATCGTAGTAGTAGAATACTTCACAAAGTGGGTTGAATCTATGCCAACGTTTAGTAATGATGGTGAAACTGCGATTCTTTTCATCTTTAATCATATAGTAGCAAGGTTAGGTATCTTAAAGGACATTGTCACTGACCATGGCAGTCACTTCCAAAAAAAATGATGACCGAGTTAATGTCAAAGCTTGGGTTTAGACAAGAACATTTGTCACCTTATTACCCCCAAGAAAATGGTCAAGTTGAAGCTGTGAATAAGTCTCTCAAGACTATTCTTTAGCGGATGATCAATTCTGCCAAGTCAAATTGGCATTTGATGTTGTATTCAGCATTGTGGGCCTACCAAATGTCTTTGAAGACTGCCACCGATTTTTCACCTTTTCAACTCCTATACGGGATGGAAGCAGTCTTACCTATTGAGTGTTAGATTCCTTCTTTAAATTTGGCAATGGAATTATTTCCTGACACTTCACCTCTTGAGGAACGCCTACTATATCTTGAGAATCTCGATGAGTAGCGTCATGATGTAGCCTCAACCGATGAGGCTCATAATCAATGAGTCAAGTGTCAGTATGATCGGTTTGTTCATCCTCAGATTTTCTCTGAAGGTGATCTTGTCCCAGTCTATGATCAAGACAAAGATCCCCTGGGGGCAGGAAAGTTCAAACCCATGTGCTTCATAGCTTTCATTGTGAAAGAAGTCTTGAAGGAGGGCACTTACTGTCTGGTTGATTTTGAATGAAATGCCTTAGTGGAGCCTAGAAATGGGCTCTACCTCAAGAAGTATTACTCTTAGGTTGGTAACCTAGGTGAATTCTTGTACATATGTATAGCTTCTTCTATAGTTTTTGTCTTTTTGTTTTGTGGACGTGTACTTATTTATGGATTGTTTTTCACTGTGGCAGATGTCAAGTGAATCAAAAGTGTATTTTGGGTTCATAGATGATGCTAGCCGACACACTCAGAGTCTTTCTTCCACAAATTGGGTGATTTTCACACCTGGGAGCCATTTTGTATCTTCTAGAGGTATTTTTCTAGGTGACACTACAAACAATGTTGTCGAATACATTGCAGTGATAGAGTTGCTTCGTGACTTTTTTCCCCATGGAATTTCTCACCTTCAGATCCACCTAGATGCGTAGTTGGTTGTGTCCCAGTTAAATGGGGTTTACCATGTTTATGATCCCACTGTGCACCATCGATTCCTTAGGGTTTGTCTCTTACATATTTCTTTCGATTACATTATGTATATTCATGTTCCTAGGGGATTCAATCATCTAACAAATACTCTAGCTAATCAAATATTAGATTGGCATGTTGCACACACATAAAAATAAATGCATACCCATACACATGTAAATACATTTGTAAAAAAAAATGTCATCCATAAGAAAAAAACGATGTATATATATATATACATATCTCCAAAAAGTGTCATGAGTACGTAGGTGGGTGAGGACACCTCAAAAGTGTTCAGTATACATCGCTGGGATTATTTCCTCAAAAAATACATATAAAAAAAGTGCCCTTGGCACATCAATGGTCTATATTATCTAAGCATGGGGCCTATTGGCCCTGGCATAATGTACAATGACGTTGGCCAAACGCCAAAATAGTTGGACCCAATTTTGAGGAACCACTACTACACGAGGTTGCATATAAGGTGGGAGATCCTTGATCTCATCCATAGGTACAATACAAGTGAGCACAATGAGGTTGCGCTCCACTCATCTCAGAACTCTGTCAACTTCTCTGGCTGGGGGTCCCCCTGCAGCTATTGGTCCTTTGGTTGTTGTTGGTCCTACCTCTAGTTGAGGACAGCGCTGAGTCCTAGAGAAGTCCGTTGGTCGCACAAGCCCCACATATGTACATAGTATATACATGAGTCAATACTCTATACAAACATAAAAATGTTATATATATAAAATAATTAAAAAATTAAATAACTTTAAAAAGTATGTTACCTATATCGCCTCTCTCCTCGCTGGGAGGCACTGGCATGTCAGGGTCTCTGGTGAAGTTGATCCCGGCATATGGGTAATCCTTGATCATTGGGATTTTTCGTGCCCACCAGTTAAAGAATTTGTTGTCGAATGCCACTATGGTCCTCCCCCCACCCTATCATGGTAGCAACGTTTCCCACCTGCATACTGCTAGGAAGGAGGCCACATGCCCCTATACTATCTCTCTGGGACTGAGACTGGGCACCCTCTCAAAGAAGAAGGAGAAAAAAATAGTATCGAACCCGAATTTCTTATTGGTACACTACTGACACTCTGTAATCTGTCTCTTCATGCACATACACATGGTCGTACTCCAGTCAAAAGTGTGTGTCTCCAGACACAGAATGGAACAATGCATGTGTGCCTAAGAGGCCTGATGTAGGGATGTGGATCAAGTAATCCGCTCAATAAATAGTATGATCACATCTAGAGATATACTGGTGATATTTGTGAATCGACACCTGAGAACCTACGTTCTCAGTACTGGCCTCATAGTACATCCAAATATAATCCTCGATGTTGAAAGGTCTAGGGGGAAATGTCCTCAGTTTGAATGGTTCCCCTCTCCTCGAG
>JZKD02S2354511.1:10251-30992 GCA_000966675.3 Picea glauca | reverse complement strand
CACCAGATTTCACTTGGACAAACCCAAAGGAAAAAACCCCAACATTGAATGGTCGCTCAATTTTCATCTTGGCAATCTTTGGTTACAACACAATTCATGGCTCTATGGTCATTCAACAATTTACATAGATCTTTCTTCTTTGCATTCTCTCCTCTTGGCCGAAATATCCTTTGAGAGTGAAATTAAAAGAAGAAATAGGGAGAATCAGGGTTGTGGGAAGGCCAACAAGCCCAACCTTTCATTTCCCATTCCTTAGTATTTTCTCTCCTATTTTCATTATCTGTTTTATTTAATTCTTTTTTTTCCCCTTCTTTTGTCTCACTTACTTTTACATTTGCATTATCTTTAATAGTTTATCTAACCTTCATTAATTACCGAATTAAATTTGTAGGTATTGCGTATTACAACCATTGACTTGTTCGGATCCATTTCATATCACATGTAGTGACAAGTGTAGTTTTCTACTTGTCATAGGGGGTTGTGGGTGTAGACCGAGATAAGCATTAGGTCTCCTCAATCCCTCTAGAGCATGGATTTTGGTCTAGGATTCTATTGGCTTAATGTGCATTTTGTATTGATATAGACAATTTTTTGTATATGATGTGTACCTTTATCTATTCATACAAACCTTGGATTATTGACTTATTATGCATCAAATGATGCAATTGTCATTTTACATGTTTTTATTTACTCACATGCTTCAATTTTTAATGCAATGCCAATCCAATACTGAATTATATAAAGAATCAACAAATGCATTTAGACTCAGGATCATGAATATATGTGATATACTCAAAAAGTCACGCAAGAAGCCTAACTTGTAGAAATTTCCGTAGAAGAACAATTACAAATGTGATATAAATTATTCAATGACCAATTGATAGTTGAGGTGGATTTATAAACATTGAATGCTAAGTGACGTAGTGTCTTCTAACAAACCTATGACAAGATAATACTCAACCTTGTTATTGGTAGTTGGAAATATACCTATGCTCCCTGAATGAACTAATTGATTTGAGGGTGAATAGAATGCACATGCTGTAGAAGAAAGGTCCACATGCAACGACTATCATCATTTATAAATACCATATAAATGGAGGATTTGATGACATCTATCAATCAAGCACAAAGCATGATAAACACAAGCCAAAGTGCATGAAATAGAAAGAAATATAAACAATGCAATATATACTAGTCATTAAGACACATCATTCTAAGAATAGAACCTCTTCTAGTAGATCCCATTGTAGGGTTCCTTGAGAGGGTTTCCTTCATAATCCACTAACTCATATGCCCCTTCTATAATTCATGCCTAACAATGAAAGGGCCATATCATAACAATTCAAATTTCCCTTGACTTAGTTTTTCCTTATCCTGGTTTTTCCTTATCCTGGCCATAGTTGAGAATGAGGTCACATTTAGCAAAGGTGCGATGATGGACACTTTTATCATATTGAGATTTTATACATTTCTTATGTGTGTTGTTAGCATTTGTGACATATCAACAATGTTAATCTAAGTGTACTAAGTAAATAAGGTGTTCCTCTTTGATATAGGTGTTAGGAAGAAGCTAGACGAGCCAGAGAGAAGGAATTTCACATTTTATGGGAAAGATTTCTTTTATTCCATATGAAAATTGAAAAGGAGAAAATATTATGGCAATATTGATTGAGGTTTGATATGCCCAAAGAGTTTGGAAAAACATTAAATGCTAATTGGACTTATTTTTGTTTACCATCCTCTGCAACATTGTCTTCATAACTTTGTTGACCACCAACACTTGGTCGTTTGCTTGAGGATAATACCATTAGAATTTTCCTCTTTGAAGCCGAGTTGAAATGTAAGTTCTCAGATCATGTGGTTTTTGTAGTGAGAACCATGTTCAACATTGATTTCCTCGGGGACACCAAACATCATCATAACATGATTGAAATGAAAGAGCGTTGTCGTACGACCATCCTTATAAAACTTTGGCATAGCATCTACCCATTTAGTAAATTAATTGATAGCTATGTTAATGTACTTTTGGTTGCTTGCAGAGGTTGGTTGGCATTCCATATAATCTATGCACCATTTTGCAAAAGGGTTGATAATCACTAAAAGTTTCAATAAAGTAGGACAATGTGCACAAATTTTTGATTTGAAAATTTAACACGAATGACACTTCTTAACAGCTTGAATGCAATCTTTAAAGATCAAAAGCTATAAATACTCGACACAAAGTATTTTACGGTCATTATTTCTGATCAATGAAGATGATTCCCACATGTTCTGTTGTGGCAATAATTAAATATGAGTCTCTCAAGTTACTGCCTTAAGGATTAAACATTGGTGCATAACAATGTCAATACCATGATGGTACAAGTTGGCACCTATGTAGAGGTATCATAAGGTATGATAGTGTACATGCTGGCATTCATCACGAGATAGGTTGGAGCAATACTTTTGATTTTGGACATATTTCTATTCTATGGTTATGTGGTGGCGATGAGAAATAGATGTTCGTCACACAACAACTTGTTAACCACACGGTCCTCAATGGTAGTAAGTAACTCCAACATTAATTCAATGAATGCTAGTGACTTCTTAGAGTTGTTGAATAAAAAATTTGAAATCAAAATCTTGTAGTATAACGATCTATTTCCCATATTTACCCCTGATTATCCATTGGGTCAAGATATGTTGCATAGAATTAGAATCTATAATAACAACTATACTTTTAAGAAGAATGTAGTGACATAGTTTTTGGATAGAATGAACTTCTAGGGCCAACTTCTCATCATGATGATAGTTTATTTTTGGTCTAATAAGTCCCATGCTCAAATAATATATTACATGATCTTGACAAAATTTTCCCGAGCTTGTGTCGTACCAATGGTTAATTTAGATGTTGCTAAATACAAAAGGAAAATTTCGTTATAGTCTATATGACTCAACAATGGGATCGATGGAAGGGATTTTCTCAAAGCCTCAAAATATTTTTGTGTTTTCTCATCCTATATAAACAAAACTTATTTCTAGAAAAGGTCCATGAATCCTTTTGGAATGTTAGCATATTCAGAGATGAAATGTCACAATATTTTTTTTTTCATTGTAGACTTTGGAGTTGGTAAATTGTGTGCAGGGAAGGTAAGTGACGTATTGTCAATACCTCGTGTTACTGCTCAAAATCTTTCCTGGAAGGAAAATTCCTAACCTCAATAGGAGAGCCTAGATGCACTATTAGTCAAGCCATCCACTATCACCTCATTGGCATTTCCCCACTCTCCAGACTAAAGAACAAAGGGGTTCCTAGCCTAGGGGGTGTCCCTAAAGATCAATTAATTTATGTGGTTGTAAGTGATAGTCTTTCTTAGCTTGAATTGATTATTAATGTTAACCCAATCTTACCCTTAATGATAATGTGATACAAAGAGTGCCAAGAAAGTTTTACTTGATCAATTCATAATATACTTGCCACAATATGCCATAGAATGTGTAGTTACCAACTATTAATAATCAATGATGAATTAGCCAAATAAAATGATGAAGTGAAATGTTTGTGGCAATGATTTAAAACATGAAGCTCATCCATATGAGACCAGATTTCTCATTTAAATAGAATGTTCAAGAAATGCTTGTAATTGCTAATCCAATATATTTAAAGTGTTTATGATTGACACACCATGAAGTAGCAATGAAAGCTATATATAACAAGTGTTGAAGCATTCATAGATCAACTTAGAAGGGATTTGAAAGCATTTAAATGAAAAAAAATTTAATATGAACCATTACCATTTATTGCAAACCAATACCCAAATCCATTCCATATTGAACCTTTCATCCCAGTTTATATGATGTAGCCCAAACCTATTGCTTATGTGTGGCTCATCAAAGTAAAGTTATGTTCTAATTCTCAAGTGTAAACCATCATAACCATAATTCCAAGATATTAGTAAGCTTAATAGATCAGATCCACAAACATTATTATGATAACTAATATCTAATTTTAGATAGACACAATTAAGCACCATAATTGTTAATGTTGTTAGGGTTGTTTCACTGTGTATAAAATTTGGACAAAACCACCTAGATTTGTAGCCTATTGTGCAAGCAATGTAGTTATGATTCAAACTTGCTAATTTTCCAACAAATCACAGTGGCGACCATCAAATAAAATAAGAAACTTGCTTTGATTTTAAAGGATCCCAATAATGTCACTCATATTTGTCATCAACATTGTTTAGTATATGAAACCATAGTGTAATGCCCTCAAAACGTAAAATGATTATCAATGATGAATGATTCAAATACCACCATAAAAATCAGAATTGGATTGTACTTAATTCTGGTTACCAATAGCATTCAACATGAGAATTTAAACCTTAGCACATAAGATTATATTCTAGAATTGCAGATATACTATTGCACAGTGAATATAAACATAGTTTAAAGATAATATTTTGAGGTTCCAATCATCCTCCATGAACTTAGTTTAAATGATTTAGGAATCAAATTTAGTGCATACTTCCGAAAAACACAACACCACATTATCATTATCAATCCATTAACTCTTAATAACATGCAAAAATTTGAGTTTATTTAGGCTTGTTAGCATTGATTCAGTATTAATGAGCATTAAGGTCATAAATACGGTGGAATGATGCAAGGGAAATGTTATAAAGTATACCCAAATCAAAATTTCATCTCTATTCAGTAGCTACCAACAACCAAAGAATATCATTTAACCATTAAACTCATCCTAAATCCATTCATGAGATTGACCTGTTATGCTTGAAGAAAGTTTGGCCTCTTAGAAATAAATTTCACAAACGACATGTGCAAAATATTAAACCTTTACTGCATTGATTAGGTTAATGTAACTTCATTTCAACTAGATCTATGCTCAAGATTCAAATTAAACACACAGATCTAAACAAAAAGGTGCAAGTTGACTTAAAATAGAATGAGTTTGATATAATGACCTGCAGAAGACCCAAGTTAACAACCACATTTTGATATTTTTATCTCAAATGAACTTGGAGATGCAACCTACCTCTGGAAAAATAAAAGTGTCAAACACTAAATTGCTTATAAACAAAAAATTAAAGTGAAAAAATTGAGTGAAATGGATGAAAAAATCAAGGAATATCAATGCCTTATCCATTGGGCTATGGGGTCACTTGATCAAACCTTGAGTGACATTCTTTGTATCTTCAACACTTGAAGTCATTATCACCATGAAGGATTGCTAAATGATCTTCAAGTTTAGAACTTTATGCACTGCAAGGTTTCTAGGGAGGACTAATATGAAAATAGACTTAGCCTAAGTACTACAACAAGTATTCTAACTAGCACAAAGTAAAATGATAGAATCCTAAAAATTATATGCCTTAAACAATTATTTAAGCTTATAATGACAAAATATATGAGTTAGGCAACTTCCATTACCTCACATTCATTTGTTGTAGTTTTAATATATCCTCTCTTCATATAAACTTGCACTATCAAGATATCATCCTTGTAGCACTAGAACATATACTCAAGATTCAAAACAAGACAAACACAAAGCTTTGTAAGACAATATAGCTCTTCCAATTGATTTTCAACGATGAGAAATGAAGGAGGCACCCTCCTTATATAGATAAGGCACTCTGTAAATCCACATATGAAATAAAATGGGCTAATAGAATACCATGTCCTCATACCATGTGCTCAAGTGAAAACCATGAAATTAGTATCATGAGCACCCTCATACCATGGGTAAAAACCACTCCAAGATGAGTGATCTTCTAAAACAATGGGTCAAAACCATGTGTGAGCTCAAACCACTACTAAAAACCATGAGTACCCTATATACCATGAGCCAAACCATTTGCACCTTCTATACCACCACACATGTGAGGAAACAAGGGTAAATGAAGTTCACCCCACCAAAAGGGTTCTAGAAACATTCACATGTGTGGTATAGGTGAGAGAAAGTGCAATTGAGTGGAGTGTTCACACTTGTGACAAGAAAATATGCCCTTTAAGTGGTTAGAAAGCATCCACATGTGTGAAAGAAGGCTCCAAAAGGGGTGTTCTCCACATGTGTGCTAGATATATAAAGTAATAACCATCATAACTAGCTCATGCATGCTCCATATGCAGACAAGTGTACAAATAAAAATGTGGATACCTTTGTGATGATGTCAATGCATTGTCATGGATCCCTAGGAAATGACACAGATCCCAATGTAGTGTCACAGATCCCAATGCATATATTTGACAATTTGTTGGTAAATGGGTCCCAAGGCTATATCATAGATCCCAAGGCATAGTGAATGGATCCTAATGTGGGTGCCCACCTGTAATGATGAATCAAGTCTCAAGACAAGTCATTAGACAATTCACATTAAGTAATCTCTTCTAACAAAATCATAATGTACCTTAATTTTATAATTTTCCTCAGTTTACCATGGTGGGACAACCTAAACTTTATTACATGTGACAATTCCTAGGACAAAACGTATTTCCTAGATCACTTGGTAACATAAGACTTTATTCAGTCTTCTTACATAAGACTCATTCACATTATTATATAGGCATTATTTACTAATGTCGGCCTTTATTATATAGACAACATATTATTCTATCTATGTGAGGGGTTAGGGAGGTTAGGTCCTGTTGTTCCTGAGTCTGTACTTAAGGCTCAAAGTACAGTGTCAAGGCATCTGAAAGTGGTTAAAAGGTGGAGAAGGGAGGGCGTCAACCTTCGAAGGAAGAAACTAAGGGATATTTCTTCATTGGGGTTGTCTGGCTTCGAACTGTTCTTGAATAGTTATGTCTCGTTCAATGGCTGTCCATGATTGTTCAAGTTCGGCCCGATTAGTTGTTGTTTTAAGGATAGTGTTGAAGAGGTTTAAGGTGATGTATGTTTGGTTCAATAACTCGGGTTCGACGTTAGGTTGAGTTGGTATGGGGACTGTCATGGGGGAACATCACAGGTAAGAGAACTTTTAAGAAAGGTTGAGTGCTGTCTCAAATTGGTTTTATAAAAGAGAATTTACGATTGCAGAACTAAATTATGGATGCAAATCTAAGGCCCGTTCCTATAACTGTATTATATTTTAATAAAAGGTGCGAGATGGGAGAAAAAAATTGAGCCGCTTACAGTGTAAGGTTCCTATCAGGGGAAAATCTCACGAAGTAAACGGGAGAAGAAAATATGTAAGAAAATAACCGATGTAACAAAAAATACATGTAGAATTCTGAAACTGCAAATTGGTCTTACACAGCTGATAGCTGGTGCAGAGGAAAGGCAATAAAAAATTATAGAAAACCCAAATTTATTCGTTATAGTAGTGGTCGTACTAAAGTATAATGAAGCACATCAATTATGAATATGATTTGAAATTGAAAAATGAGGAACAAGAAAGCAAACTCGTAATACAGTAGTGACGAAATTGAGAATCTCGGATCCGCTTGTATTAAATCTCAATGTGAAAACTCTCTTACAAAATCTCAAAAAGGGTCCAGCCTCGTTTACTTCTCTCTGGGGTATATTTATACAATTTTTTACAAAGCAGGTAGAATCTCAATAGTCGCAAAATTTCAGTTATGACAGAGGAGAGCGTAATCGCTCCATTTCCCCTACTCTGTCTTCACTTAGTGCCAGGTGCTCGTTTTCGCGCAGACTCGGTGCAGTCGATACATCTTTCCATAAGTTGAGATACGAGTCGTGAAGGCTCTGCTTGACAGCTGGCCTCGATGAAGTAACATTCTTGGGCTAACTGCTGTAGCTTGTCCTCCATTTGTGCATCGATGATGTCGAGGGCACTTAGTTGCACGCTGGGTTTGATCATGTGCTTATCAACTTGGGCCATGTCCACCATATCTATCTGAGAGATATCGGTCGAATCTCTCTCATCCTTCTCTTTCAGATCAAGTGAGATCTGTTCCACATTCATTTTCATTAATGCTTTTGCATCGCCTCCACTGTCCATACCCAACAGCTCGCCGTCTATGGAATTAAAATCTTCTTCTAAAGAATTGGTTACCTTTTGGGCTTGCTCCTTGCCCAGGGCAATGTTGTGCTCCCAATCCTTCAACAAAATATTACCTCTGGTTTGTTCTGGGATGGCGAGCCCGGGAGAACCTACTGAGACTCTGTTATTCGTGGCTATCACTGCCTTCTGGAAGGCGACCCGAGCCACTTCTGCATCCCTTTCTTTGGCAGTCAGGTTCTCAGAAACCTGATTTATCAACAGAAAATTTTCCCGGATCTCTCCTATCCTGGCGAGCAAACTATGCTGAGCCGAAGAGATCCTGCTCCGAATTCCAATTGCCTGGGATTTGAACCTCTCAATGTCGATCATCCTTCTTTTGGCGATCTCTACCCGAGCCTGCAACTCTTCAATCATAGTCTTATGTTGGCCCGCCTGTATCCGACCGTCTCGGACCACTAGATGTGCTTGCTCGAGCTTGGTTTTGAGCACCTCTATTTCATTTTTATCAGCCAGTCGGGCCATCTCTATCTCCACGCTCACCTGACCTTTAACATTTTCCGTGGCTGAGGCCAATCTAGCCTCGAGAGTCCTGATCAGGCGATTTTTCCTTTTGAGTTGGTTCTTTAAAAGTCTGACAGAAAATTGATTCGCCGATGCATACGCTCCTAGCGTCCCTGTGATCTCAGTGGCAAATTGCTCATTCTTTTTATTCTTTCCATCGGTCATAACTTTGTATTTTTTAGCGGTCGACTCTACCTCCTGGTAGAATTCCCTCTTTACTACCGCTTTTCTCTTTTTATCAAAGAAAAACTCGTTCGGAGGAAGTTCCTCTGCTCTTATGGGCCTCAGTTCCTCATTGAATATCCATCCTTCTTCGATATTTCCTTGCGTCGACTGCAAGGGGGTGACAGAAGTGATGGGTTCCTCGATTTGTTTCGCTGATTTTCCTGGGGTGTCGACTGGGTCCTGTTTCTTTGGTGGTTCAGGGGTCTTTGTCTCGGTTTCTGGATTCTGTTTCTTTGGCGGGTCCGAAGTCTGTGTCTCAGCTTTGGACTTCTTTGTTTGTTTCCCCTCGTCCTGGTGTTTTCCCGAGTCAGGAGCTGCATCCTTAGACCCTTCAACATCTTTCGGTTCCGTCTCGGAAACACCCGGACTCCCTCCTCGCAACACAGCGGGAAGACAACTTCGTCTATGTTCCTGGAACTTCAATACAACAGCTGTGTCTTCGGGTGCTAAGGATTGGATCTGGGCTAGAACTTCTTCATAAGACCTCACCCCTTGGAAAATGTCATCTGGAGGAGAATTCTCATGCTCAAACCTCTTGAGCCCACAATTAGCTAAATGGTTTCTCACAACCTTCTGTGGATCATGTTTCTTATACTCGATGGAGACCAAATTCAGGTCTTCCAGGGMTGCGGCCTCGGCTTTGGCATGCCCGAAATCCAATAAAGAATAAGAATTCAACCGAATGGGAAAAGACGGCCACACCTTCTTTGAGTATCCTTTGAGTTCTTTACTCACCCCGCCGATTACTGTCTGCCGGGTGACCTCGCGACAAGCCAGCTTGTCGGGAATGAACAATGGTAGCGCAAGCAGGGGAAAAACAACCCCAAACACTCTGAAGTACGAGAAATCTGCCTCCATGTACCAGTCCGCTATGCCACTCAGATTTGCTGCAATACTGTCCGAGATACGAGGTGGTGGGTGACAAAAAATGGCGATATGCAGGGGCACCATCACCCAGTTGAAAATTTCGTATGCAAAACTTTCCGCTTTATTTTACCATAGCTTTTTGTGATATACATGTACGGGTCTGTCTTCAGTTGGAGTCCAAGCCCAACTCATTAATGGAAATGGTTTTATGGAACATATCGCGTCCATAATATATGCGGACATGAAAAATGAGGACGGCCTCCCACTTTCCTTTTGCTCCCGATACTCTGTGACCCGGTTGGACAAACTATCCGAGAGTATCTTTGCCCAATTAAAAGAGAAACCTTCTGCGACCCGAAACATAAGAGGCACCCACGCAATGAAAAAATGCGATGTGTCCTCTCTCCCAAATAGCCGACATGTCATCATGGCCACATATTTATACTGTGGCTCCAACGAAGCGATTGAATAAACACCCTGGTCATTTGATCTGAATTTCGTGGTGTGTGAAACCCAATCCTTTATCAAACCGGGCATGGTTTTTTCATACTGGATGCACTCCTTCTCCTTGAATTCCTCTAGGAACTCAGCACCATATGTATATTCAGATGTAGCGGGTAGCTTATACATAGTTTGTAGATGCTCGGGCCTAAAAGTCCCGACAGTGACTCGCTGCCCGTTCATGATAGTCCTGGTGGGTATGTCCACCTGATCCAGCGCCCATCGGATCATGTCATAATATGGGAGCAACCGTGGTCTGGCTTCTACCCTGTGCATTCCGGATTGGACAACTATCTTGTATTTGGTGTTTAAATCATCCTTTTCATTGTCGTCTGAGTCGTCTGAATAATTTAGCAATTCCGATTGCAGAATGTCTGAAACAAATGACCAGTTGGGGACCGAGTCGACACTTCAGGGTGAAGTGTCGGAGACATTGTCTGAGCCTTGCCTTGCGACCTTGACATTTGCCTTTGCTGCTTTCCACAGAGCCATAGCCGAAGCTTGCGTTTTCGCTCTTGTGCGATAGAACTGCATATACATGCAGAAATTAGTTTACTCGGAATTGATGAGCTCTGCGTGCTTATGAAAATGCGTTCGTTATAATGAAAATAAACTCTTATATATATTTGAAAACTCGGTACTTTTCAAAATTATCCTGTCAAATCGTAATTAGAAATAAATTTATTGCGTAAAATTCGATCTTACATGCGTAGATTTACCCTATTTCTCCATAAATGTCATAAATTTCTGGCGGTTTGATAGTCAGTCGAAGTATGGAGAGAAACAGATACCTTGGGAAACATGCAAGCCTCGAGGCACGAGATATATCTTGCTTTAGCTTGATTAATCAAATCTTACCAACGTTAATCAACTTCTCTCCGTTCGTTACATCGTGGATTTCCTTTTAACACTTTGAGTCTCCAACTCACGAGGTCGCGAGGACCGACTTTGGCTTAATTAACAGTAATCACGATTTGGGGCATAATTAATTTTATAATCATTTTATTTGCCATATCGCAACTCGGAACCTCGAAGACAAGTTTCTGGGAGATTAGTATGCCGAGTCGCGAAATCGTGAGATGGCGATAATTAAGACTCAATTAAGGGGAAGAAAATCTTGGATTAGGCGATTAATTAATCATGTTATAATTACATCGTGCCTTCGTGAGTCGAGGTTTAGAGGCTGGAGATTTCGAAAAAGATAATGCCGAGTGGCAAAAGGACGAGAACAACCTTTACCATGGTTATCTTTTTGCCTTTGATCCTTGACATGGTTTACCCAAAAAGGACTTCGCGTTCTCGGCTCTCGGGGCTGTAAAAATAAAATTTCGGACTTGGCGAACGCCGAGGCGCGAAACCCCGACGACGTCTAATCATGAGTTAAAGATTTTACCCTGGTTACTGTCTTGAGTGAAAATTTAAAATGACTTCGCTGTTTCGCGACTCGGGACGTGTGAACTCATGGATTATAGTATCCGACTTGCGAGATCCCGAAGTAAAACAAAAAGAGCGAACATTCTTACGAAAGTGAACTTGTTTCGAGAGTAGAAAATCATCGCTGCTTACGTGACAAGGTTGCAGAGTTTTCAAAATCTCAGGAGGGAAAATAAGACCATCTTTAGATTTCAAGTATCAAAAATGAAAATTGTGGTGGATTAAAAAAAACAAGGGCGGCTCCAACATAGGCTCCAACTAAGGATCCCGCCTTCCTGTGAGGCGGGAAGAACAGTAGACCACGTGCCAATATTGGGTAAATGGAGTCAAAAGCTCAATCATGCGGAAAATTTCCAAGGAAAAAGGATCGAAGGGGGGAAAAGACTCCGCTTTTACCTTGAGAAGTTTTTCAAAATCAGATATTCTTCCCAAACACAGCTGTAGTCCCTTTCACAATTTTCCCTTTCCCACTACTAACTTTGGGTATGTTTTAAGACAGTCGAAACGACCCTAGGAGACTCAACAGATCTTGTGGCTCTCGGCTTGCATCAAAAGAATGAAATTACATATTTTTTAATTGGGAAGTCCCGTCTGAATTCGGGATGTGGATCAAGTTTTTAGAAAGCATTGGTTACCAGAGTAGAGTGACATTCATGTATAACAACCTTACAGATATCTCAGACATTGCTTCACTGCCAACGAGCCTGTTCAGTACCCCGGTAAAGTTATCTGGCCCCTTTTACTGAATTTCCTTTCACCACTTCAGAAAATATTTATGCATTTAAATGCTAAGATGAGGGCAATCATTTCTGAATTTACTTTCATTGTCTTCCTGGACTAGGTGGGGGTAATCATTTCTGAATTTCCTTTCACCACCCGTCTTATAATTTATTTTTTGAACGCGAAGATGGGGGCAATCAGTTTGTATCAGGGCTGATATCCGTGTAATGTTTTGCATCAGAGCTCTGTTAACTTACTTTGATTACTCGGTACCAATCTTCCCTTGACCTTCACAACACCTTCATTCTTAGGGAGACAAGGAAAATAATTTTTTAAGGGGCATCCTGTTTGAGCAAGCTTTGATTCTTCCGATGCTGTTGAAAAACCTAGGAAAGTTAGGATCGCTCTAAACGTTCCTTCGCTTAGAAGGGGATCAAGTAGTTGTGGAGACCCTCTTTCTTTCCACAATCTGTTTTGAGACTCAAGAGGCTAAAACAAAAACTTTTATTCCTTCGTAACGAAATGAAAAGATGGCAGATTGTCAAAAGTTAGACCCGAAAACATGCATGATACAAGGAAACGATTCATTGATTGAAAATACAGAAGGTCAAAACAATTCGAGACTGGCTCTTGTAGATATCTTTGGGGACGGTTACTTTCGACAGACTGCTTTTATATTTAGTGTATCATTCAAATTATTTTAAATCAAAGGTTATCAAGCCAAGCAAGAATCATGTTATCTAACAATTTAGCCGATATTTCAATTTGAATGATGTTACCTTGGTTTAATTTTGACAGTCTTTCATAACATGTGTATTGAGAAAGCCCACCTTTACCTTTCCTTTTCAATTTCTTTGTGCACTATGAAACTAATTTTAGGTATCACCTGTTTCATGCCGATTTATTTCTGACACTGCTTTGCGAATTACTCCTCCCGCTAGCTTTGCAAGCAGCTGGAATCTTGTAAAAAAGCAAATACGAACTTTATTCGAAATATGTCTAAAAATTATGAACAAAAGAAAACAGAAAGCCAAAAGGGCAATGTTTTGAATAAAAATGCATGTATGTACACAAATTTTCTTTTATTGTTATTATATATATATATATATATTTTATTATTTTTTTTTTAACGAAAAAATGGCGACTGTTATGTCATGTAATGTTTCAGATATCGCCCGTTGACAGGGGTGCTGAGGACTTCTCCGTCGATGTTTTCCAACAAGAAGGAATTTTTCCTTTCTGGAGCCGAGACCCTGAATGGTCCATACCAGAGGTGGTCAAATTTACCATGCTTCGTGGCTTCCTCCTTTCTCGCATCCCATCTTAGGACTAAGTCACCTGGAAGGAATTCGCTGTCTTTTTCCTTGAGATCGAACAATGCTTTCATCTCATCCTAGTATTTCTGCATTTTTTCATTGACTTCAACTCTATGCTGTTGAACCTCGATCAACGGGTTAATTCTCCTGGTTACATGATTGGGTTCTTCGTTTTGATCCTGCCATAGCTTCATCACTGGCAGCGCTAGGTTTATAGGTAGGACCGCCTCTGTCCCATAGACCATTTGAAACGGAGAAATGCCGATAGACCTTTTAGTGCTGATGCGGTTTTCCCATAATGCGTATTTCAAGTGCACATGCCAAGACCTTTTATTTTCATCCAGTACTTTATTGATTATGTTCACCAGGCTCTTGTTAGATGATTCGACCAATCCGTTCCCCTGGGGGTAATATGCAGTAGAATCCCCGAGAACGATATTATACTTCTGACAGAAGCTAATCATAGCCATAGATTTGAAGGCCTGGTCATTATCGGTAACTATCTTTCGGGGACACCCGAATATTGACAAGATATTGTCTTCCAAGAAATCGATCACCACCGAGTCTGTTTCCCTTTTGGTTGGAATGGCCTCCACCCACCTAGTAAAATAATCCGTAGCTGTTAGGATCCATTTATGCTGAGCACTGGAATGGGGATTAATTTCCCCTATGAAGTCTAGACCCCATTGTTGAAATGGAGCTTCAGCTTTGACTGGAACGAGTGGTAGTGTAGGGAGTTTCTGTTTACCAGTGAATATTTGACAAGGGTTTCACGCGCGTACTTTGGCATTGACGTCTAAAAATAGTTTCGGCCAATAGTATCCGGCTCTCAAAATATTATAGGCTATGGCTCTCCATGCATGGTGCCCTCCACAGAATCCTTCATGAAATTCCTCTATAACCCGTGGAGTTTCTGACTCAACCAAACATCCTAGCAGGAATCCGAGTGGATCTTTCCAGTATAGATGGTTTTCGGCGATGCAATATTTTACAGCATGGAGTTTTAAAGTTCTACACTTGGCTGGTGATAATTCATTTGGGAATTTCAGGTTCAACAAGTAGAACACTATGTCTTTATACCAGCCCGACGATATGAACCTTTCCTCGATCTTGCTTGGATCTGTCTGGTCATCCGGCTCGTGTAGGTGTGTGTCTCAGTCTTCTTCTTGGAGGCAATTAATATCAAGAGCTCTAAGATTCGACTCAACCAAGAGTTTGGCCAGACCCTACCCCTTTATCAATTTAGTCGTCTTGACTTCCAGATCGAATTCTTGTATTTTAGCGAGCCATCGCCCTCTTTTTCTGTCGCTGTCCGGTTGTACCAATATGTCTTTTACAGAACTGGTGGGAACATACGCGATTATTTTTGAATGTAGCACATAGGTTCTAAATGCTTTCAATGCTTTTACCATTGCATATACTTGTTTTTCCATTATGTCATATTTCAGTTCTACATCTCTGAGGCTTTTGCTAAAAAACGCTATCGGCTGTTCGAACCCCTCTTCATTTTTCTGCAAGAGTACTGCGACGATGGTATGTTCAGAAGCAAAAGAGAAGATGAGAAAATCCTTCAGATAATCCGGACTTGCTAACACAGGTGCCTCGCTTATAACTTTTTTAATATGCGCGAAAGATGCCCTGGCCTCGGTGGTCCAATTTACCCCGTTGTCCTTCTTCAACATTCCTGTAATCAGTTTGACAATCTCAACGAAATTGGGAATGAACCTTCGTAGAAAATTTATCTTTCCTAAGAATGATTGAATTTCTTTTATATTTCTCGGGATAGTGATAGTATCTATCACTTCAATCCTCTTAGGATCAATATTGATCCCTTCCTTAGACATGACATGGCCTAGAAGCTTACCTTCTTGCATAGCGAAATGTGATTTCTTTGGGTTCAGGGATAGGCCAAACCTGCGACACTTTTCGAAAGTCTGTTTCAAATGCATCAAATGTTCTTCATCAGTTTTAGAAAAAATCGTCAGGTCGTCGAGGTAAATAACTACGAACTTGTCCCTTTCTCCCACGAAAGCGATGTCCATAGCTCGCTGGAAAGTGGCCCCTGCATTCATCAAACCAAAAGGCATTTTGTCATACATGAAAGTACCTCAGGGCGTGGTGAAAGCAGTCTTTTCCCTGTCTTGTTCATTCATAGCGATCTGATTATAACCAGAGGAACCATCTATCATTGACATTCGATTAGCTCCAACAACCTTTTCTAAAATATGGTCCATCTTGGGCAACGAGTAATTATCTTTGAGAGACGACTTGTTTAGGTTTCGGAAATCTACACACAGTCTGATTTCCCCATTCTTTTTCCTGACTATAACTAGGTTAGCTACCTAGTCCGAGTATCTCAGAGGTACGATTATTTTTGCGTCCAAGAGTTTTTTAACTTCCTTTTCTATCACGGGTAACAAAATGGGGTTAATTTGCCTAAGCTTTTGCCTAAACGGTTTGACCCCAGGTTTCAAAGGTATCTTGTGATCAATAATGGAAGTGTCATATGTTTTCAATTCATCATAGGACCAGGCAAAAACATCTTTATATTGTCTGAGTAAGTCTTTGTACTTCACTTTCATTTTGGGAGGGAGGAATTTCGATATTTTTACCATCCGAGGTTCTTTTTTGGTTTCTATATCACAGTCCTCCACCTCTTCTGGCTGGGGCTGCAAAGTGGACTTTACAGGTACATCGTTCTGATCAAAAAGTCTTTCCAAAGGAATCAATCCTTTGGGAATCTGATTACTTTTAAGGACCAACATACGATGATCTGCAATTTTTTCTTGGAAAACTTCAGGTTCCTCTCCTTCTTACATGATCCACATGGAGTCATTCTGGTTTTCTTGGTCAGCGTGAGTTTCTGAGAATTCGCCTATTGCTGTAAGGAACTTCTTAATTTTTTCATCACCTTCAAAGACTTGCTAGTGTCGTATATTGTTTGGTATGGAAGGTTTATATCTGATTTCAATGTGATACTTTAGTTTGAAGGTCGTGGGAGGAGAAAAGGTTGAAGATGCCTTTGCCAATGCATCAGCATGTAGATTCTCAACGTGAGGGATAAACTGGATATTTACGGATGAGAAAAAAATTTCCATGAGATCCCAAACACAATTTCTATACACTCTTAGTCTGGGATGCCTGGCTAGGTACTGTCGGTTCACTTGTTTGACTATTAATTCTGCGTCACCGTATACCTCCAAGTTTTTTATATTTAACTTTTTGGCAGCCTCTAATCCTAAGATCAATGCCTCATACTCGCATACGTTATTAGTGTAATCTATGTCCCACTGCAAATGGTAGGAGAAAGGAACAATGAACTTACCTTCAGGTGCCACCAAAAGTACTCCAAAACCTGCCCCTTTAGAAGACGAAGCACCGTCAAAATACATTTTCCAGACACCAGTATTACACAACTCTTCTGTGTTTGACTCTTCTTGATTTGTATCGATTTCCTCCAAGCAACCATCTAGACCATCATCAAAAGACAAGATGCAATTTCCCAGATCTTGGTCTGCAATGTAAATTGGGAAGTTGTGCAGGTTTTGAGGGTCACTGACCGTGTATGCTAATCTTGTTTCTCTATATAAACGAGTGAACTGACCACTGAACACAGGGATTGTGGCATAAGTCATGTCTAACTGAAGAGAACCTCCCAACTTGGCCCCCCATGACCTAGATAACAACATACCATACTTAGGGGGAATATCGGCGATAACCACATCCATCAAGATACTCTTAACCAGGACCTGCGCCAGGGTAACTACTAGATCCTTTATCATTCCCATGCATTTAACCTTCCTCGAATCAAATGAGTACAGATTTCCATAAGGTCTTGTGATCTGGAGACGCAGCTTCTCCATTATAATCTTGGGCATCACATTATGGGAAGCTTCGGAGTCTAGGATACAGTTATGCAGCAACTGGTCATACACATTCAGGGTGATATAAAAGGGAGCGATGTTGTCTTTGGACCCTTCAAAATGGGGACCAAAAGTGATGTTAGGTCTATCATCTTCTAAGTTTATAACATCAGACTGGATTTCTAGTTCAGGTACACCTATCATTTTGGTAATTTGTTTGCCATAACATGGGTTTTTCGCTAATTCCACCAAAGGGATTGGTATCTTAATTTTGTTTAACTCATTTTCAAAACTGAATTCTCCGCTTACTCTGTTTGTTTCCCCGGTTGAGACTTCTGAATTCTTCCTTTTTGACTTATTTGTCTGGACAACTTTATCGCTCATGGTCCTAGTTGATGAAGTATCTTTGTTTACGGGTTCGATTGGCTGTGTTTGAGTTCCAACTTTTTCTACCTCTGACTCTTGAGTGCTCACTCTTCTAGTTTTGTTGTTGGGTAGTGGAGTCTCGTCCGAAGGAGGCTCGTAAGCTTGACCTCTCTGAAGGATTGTCTTGGGTTGAATTGTCGAGGTAGGTTTATCCTTAGATCTCAAGTTGTACCTTGGTTGAAATTCGACTATCATTATCTCAGTTTCTGGTTGGGATTCATGGTTCTCAGTGTGATCACCCTCTTTGCTCTCATTTGGCATCTCCGACAGATTCAGAGACTTTTCGTAGTCTTCACGAGTCAGATATGGTTGACTACAATCATCACCGAAGTTTGTGACATCATTATCTGAATCCTCAAAGTCTTGAAAATCGTTAGCTCCTATAAAATTTTCATTCTTCAAGGGAGCTTGTATTTTTTGATCTTCCCTTTTTATTTGTCTTTGTTGATTAGGAGGGTTTTGATTTTTCTTGAAATATTTTTTGGGGTAAGATTCAGCTTTGGCCTGTTCGAGTTCCATCCGGGCTATTTTATTTGACAATTCCTTAATCACTCTAGCCATATCGTCCACCCTATCGTCGGAGGCTCTATTGGACCCTGACAGACCTGCTTGTTCTCTAAAACGCTCGGGCTCTCGGTTTCCAGCCTCTAATCTAGCTTTAAGCTTACCCGAAGCCATCATTTTAGACTCTATTTCTACCACATAGTCCTGCATACGGTTTAAGGTGGCTCCCCTTCGCTCTCGCAAAAGTAATGCGAAATCCGACTTGAAAGCTCCGGCAAAAGTCACTTTGGCCGCGAGTTGAGATGGTTCGAATTCAGCTGGGATTTTATTGTACAGTTTGTTGAATCACAGAATGAATTCCATGACTGATTCTGAGTTCTTTTTCTTCAAAGACCCAAATTCGGTTAGATAATAGAGATGATCTTTTCGCTCGCCCCATTGTCTGAGGAAAACATCTTCCAAAGCATCATATGACGAGATAGAAGCTGTGGGTAGGCTCCGAAACCAAGTTTGGACCTGACCCTCAAAAGTTTGGACAAGGAGTCTCAAATATACATCCTCGTGCTCAATACCGAAGATATCTGCGAATTGGTCAAAGAAATTAATATGTTCAACAGCGGTCAGATCTCCCTCCCTGGTGAATTTTGGTAAATTCTTTATGTAGTTTTCTGGAAGATCGTGTAGGGGGACGGGCAACACTAAAGGAGCATATCGGGCTGTGACTTTCGCAAAAAATTTGGGAGGGGGGGGAGGCCCTTGAGCTCCACCTCCTCCTAGAGGGACTCCTCCAAAATTTGTTTGCTAGTGAAATCCAAAGGCCATCCATCTTGTATGAGGACTGCCCCAATTCCTTTCCTTGATGCATCACATTCTAGGACAAAAGTCTTGGTGAATTTGGGTAGTGTGAGGACATGAGTCATTCAAATAGCATCTTTCAAGGTCTAGAAAGAGTGATCAACTTTAATATTCCAACTAAATGCATTATTTTTAAGGAGAGCAAGGACATGAGTGGCAATTTTTCCATAATTCTGAACAAAGTTGTGATAATAGCTCGTTAAACCCAAGAGACCACACAATATTTTAAGAGTTTTAGGGTGAGGCCAATCCTTAGTAGCTTCAATTTTCTTAGGATCCACCCATACACCATCCTTGCCGATAATATGACCTAGGTACTCAAGTTCAGAGGCTCCATAAGCACATTTAGTTTGTTTGAGAAAAAGTTGGTGCTGTGATAATAGATGGAGAACTTGATGCACACGGGAGAGACAAGCTTTCCAAGTTTTAATTTAGATGAGAATATCATCAAAGAAAAATAAAACAAAATGACGAAGGAAGGGATGGAATACATGGTTCACGAGGCTTTGAAAAGTGGAGGGAGCATTACATAGGCCAACGGGAATGACCAAGAAATCATAGTGATCCTCATGAGTTCTAAATGTAGTCTTGGGAGTGTCTTCTTCCTTCATACTTATTTGGTGGTAGACAAAACGAAGATCACGTTTGGTAAAATACCAAGCACCATTCAATTCATCCAAAAGGTCATGAATGACAAGGATGTGAAATTTTTCCTTGATTGTGATTTTGTTGAGGGCGTGAAAATCGGGACACATGCTCCAAATTCATTCTTTATTGAATACCATGAATACTGGAGAAGAATAGGGGTTGGTACTCAGACAAATAACACCTGCTTCTAGCAATTCTTGAACAATTTTCTCAATTTCATTTTTATGGGCAAAGGGATGATGGTAAGGGAAAACATCAGGAGGAATACTGCGTGGGACTAGAGAAATGGAATGATCATGGACGTCATGGGAAGGGGGAAGTCCATGGGGGGTGTTAAAAATAACTTGGTATCAGGAGAGTATAGATTGGAGTTCAAGATGCACAGAGGGTGTCTCAATGGATTGAATAGAATGTAGTTGGGTAATAATGGAGAATGACCTTTTTTGAGTAGCTTTTCCATTCGATAGGAGATAATAATATCAGGTGAGCCTGTTGTGATTCCTTGGAACTTATATTGTTGTCTCTCCTGTTGGAATTGCAAGGTGAGGTCCTTAAAATCCATGGTAATGGGGCCGAGAGTGTGTAACCATTCAACATTGAGAACTATGGCCCATGTCTATAGAAAACATATGAGATTTCAGGTGGTGCTGACTAATTTGCAGGCACACATTTTCACAACGCCCCCCACATTTCATGGAACCACCATTAACAATCATGACCTGAAAATTGTTAGCTGCATGGATATAGAAATTGACTTCTTGGGAAATGTGGTGATGAATAAAATTATGGATGTTGTCATTGTCAACTAGGATTATGACTTTACTATGTTTAATGTAGCCAATTAACTTGAGGGT
>JZKD02S2354500.1:18901-30993 GCA_000966675.3 Picea glauca | reverse complement strand
TTGGGAGTCCCATAGGTATAGGTCAGCATGCTTATGGGTAAGAAATGAAGTTCAAACACAAAATCATATATTAGCTAAAAGGGACTCCCAGTCCTACGGACAAAATCTCTGCATGGGCACCGAATGGCACAGAGGTTTCTAACTAGGGCACCCATGTTTGGTAGGTCTCTACCATTCAATAACGACACTTCTAGTTGCAGAAAGAAGGTTATGTGTCGCTACTAAATGGGTTCGTACCTAAGGTATACAAATTGCAGTTATAAGATAATGCAAATGTGCAAAATAAAGTGATGGCTTATCCTATATGTTGGTCAACGAAATACATGTCAAAGTTACGAATGGGCGACATGGCACTATAAACCGCAAGAATCCTTGGATAAAACCACCAAAACCAACTCCATCCAATGTTTTATTAGTCCATTAGGCCAAAATATTAGCAAAGACTATGCAAAGTGGGTAAATTTTTTCTATAAATAGTAAAAATAACCAATTTTACTATACCATTTTTATTTTTTACCCAAATAGTGCATTTTGGACCAAATTGCCCCCGAGTTTCAACTTCGGATTGCGGGAGCCACGAGTGACAAAATTAACAACCGTCTGGACCAAGTAAGTCATCTTACCCTTCTCTTCATTTCTAGTGGATTAGTATTTGCAATTAGGTCTCCTTTTTTGAGTATTTCAAAGCGCTAATTAGAAACTAGGGTATATGCGGGTTGTAATTCATCGGGTCGCATATATGCATCCCTATACGTGATTGTTGTCAAAACAGACCGCGTATATGCAGCTCTATACACGATTGTGTAAGTTGCAACTCGCATACAAGTCCGTGGATTCAATTTTTAAAATGTTGCCGACTCAAAAATTGATTTTAAACTTGCAGGATGGTGCTAGAGTGGAGAGAAAGAGAGCATGCAGAGGTTGATGCTGCAGTGGAGAGAGATCCAGGGGTCCAAATGGCATTAAGAATATGTGGGCTATACAAATTTTGGACTCTCAAAGGCATGAGGGCTCAAGTGAGACTGCTCCAGATGTTGGTGAACCACTGGGATCCAGATACAGAGGCCTTCAACCTCGATGGGCAACCATTGAGGATTGAAGTTGAGGACATATAATTTTTTATACAATTGTCACGTCAAGGTGAGGTGGTGAACCTCAAAGCCCGGGGAGCTGGGAGTGGCATGAACATAGAGGACTACATAGCCAACTCCCGATCAGAGCAATCAACAATTTGAGTCTCAAGATCGTTGTCCTAGTGTTGACATGGATCACAGGGTCAACCTCGTTGCATCAAGCATCAAGTCCACTTATGTTATATTCAGTGGAGTGCTTGCGACCGACGGTTTATGACTGGTGCACCTCACTGTTGGCCAACATGAAGAGCCAGCTAACAGAATACAAACAGGGTAGAAACATGAACTTCGGGTTCGCTTCTATCCTATGTAGTTTTTTCTTCGAGTGGGTTCTATGATTGGGTCCTAGAGTCGAGATTGTTCCGCATGGACTCTGTGATCCAACCATGGCATGGTGGATCGAGGTGATGAGGCGATTGGGGGGTGGTAGGGTACCAACACCCTACAATGACGAGTTTTTCTTCTAGTGGCACCGACACGTGATAGCTCTGGAGGACTACCCATATGTAGGGATCGACTTCAGAGGAGATTCAGACATGCCATTACCACTAGGTTCTGCTTATAGAGACATAGGTATGCAATTTTTTTTTGAATATTTCATTTTTTTGTATTTTTGTAGAAGAAAACAAAAATATTTTTGGATGATGTCAAGTACTAATTAAAACATGTATGTTACGCAAATGTGGATCCACGACGGCCAGATGAACTTCCACGACACCAACGAAGGCACCGAGGGGATGATCCAACGTGAGGAGATGCTGAGAGAGTGCTTCAAAACATGTAGGGCAACCTCTCTCGTTTGGTGCAAATAATTCCCATGGTTCAGGTAGAGGATCTGTCGAAGGTGATGCAACGACAAGTGTTAGGTATGCCCCGTGCTTGGGTGTGACTCTTCCGACGTCTTGCAAACACCATACTATGCTATCATGACTCACATCTGACGCCACAGGCGTAGATGTCATGGTTATTGTATTGATCGATCGTATATGTATTTTGAGGGTGTGGGCCCCAATTTTGTGCTATAACACCATATTTTTGGGAGAGATGAAATATAAAAAGCATTGGTCTTTGGCTTTACTTATATTACAATGTGTACATTGGTGAATGTGTTTTCTTTGATTTAGTTATGTGACAAATGCCAATCTAAAACATAATTAGCGTATGCATCAGATACATAATTAGAACTTCTAGGTATGTGATGATAAGTAAAAAAATCAAAATTTCGTTCCAAAAGTCGTACTCATAGGAATCGTCGAAGTAGAGTAGGGTCTCGCACACGGTAACTATCGTTCAAATAAAATACTACTAACTGGGAGTCTAGGAAAACATATAAAGAACAAATACCATGTGAAATAACATTGCGTAAAATCTCTATAACTATGTTATATTCAGCCACATTATTCATTGATGGCCCTAGGCAAACGCCACACGAAGACACCAGTTGACCGTCGGGGGAGTAAACAACCCAAGCGGCGGAAGCCAAGTTCTATGTATGACGACTGGCCCCGTCTGCGAATCCTAAGTAGATTGAAGACTCCGTTGACATTTTCCAACCAAGGGAAAACTCAAGCAAGCTGAAGACGAAAAGGGGAAAAGATATATACATTAAAATACATTAGTATACAAAGAGTTACGTCCAATATTGGGGCTCAAACGTAGTATCTTTTCAAGTAGAGCCCATTCCTGGGCTCAACCAACATATTCCCTTCACAATATTCTAATTCATAGGCTCCTTTTTCTAAAACACATCGCACGATATAGGGACTGTGCCACATGGGTTTGAACTTGCCTGCCACCGGTGGTTCTTTGGCTTGGTCATACAAGAGGACCAAGTCACCCTCAACATACTGTCGATGACAGATAAATTTATCATATTGGACCTTGACACATCGTTTATTTTCTTCGATCATTGTAGAGGTATCTCGACGTTGCTCGTCTAGACTCTCTAGGTGTACGATGCATTGTTCGAGATCAGAAGTGTTAGGTAGGAGCGTAACTGCCAATCTAAGAGAAGGGATTTCACATTCAATAGGTAGGATCGACTCCACACCGTGTACTAACTAGAAAGGAGAAAAACCTGTGGAAGTCTTAACCGAGGTTCAGTATGCCCAAAGCGTAGGGTAAAGCATGAGATGCCAATAATATTTGCTCTGGATGACAGTTTTATCGTCGATTTATGTTGTCAGTCATCTCTCAAAAGATGCTATGGGAACTTCAAGGTTTGAAGATAGATCACAATATCTCCATACCAGGGGTCTGACGACGAAACAAGGAAAATGTGTTCATCCACAAATGGATCAACATGAATAACATCCTCATATAACTGAGGGAAGTCCAATATTAACTCGGCCAAAACTAGTGATTTCTTGGATTTCGCAGAAGCAAAATCAAGATCAAACTCTTGCAAGATGACAATCCATTTATTATATTTCCCCCCTATGATATGCCTAGTAAGGACGTATTGAAATGGATTGACATCAACAACCATGGTAGTTTTGCAAAGTAATATATAGTGTCGTAATCATTGAACTGCGTGAATGACAACCAAAGCTAGCTTCTCAACATGAGAATACTTGAGTTCAGGGTCGACTAAGTTTCGACTAAGATAGTAAACGACGTGCTCACGGAGCTCATCATCCTTCTGAACTAAAACCATACCAATCGTCCCTTCAAATGCGGCGATATAAAGCAAGTAATCTCTACTGTAGTTTGAAGGCTTCAGCAGAGGCGTTGATACCAAGGATTTTTTCAGAGCATCGAAGGATTCCTAGGCTCACTCATCCCATATAAAATGAGTGTCCTTCTTCAAGAGACGCATGAAATCCTTAGTAATATTGGCATAGTTTACTATAAACCGACGTAAAAAGTTAGCTTTCCCTTGTAAACCTTGAATCTGACGAATAGTGCGTGGGGGAGGTAATCGAAGTATTGCGTCAACCTTTAATAGATCCACCGTGATCCCAGTCTCAGAGACTAAGAATCCTAGAAGACGACTTGATCTAACACAAAAGATGCACTTATGAGGGTTCAAACGGATGCGGTAATAGCGACATCTTTCAAAAACTAGTCGAAGGTGCATAGAGTGATCCACTCTCTTGCGGGAATGAGCAACGAGATCATCGAGATAAGCTTCAACTATATGCTTGAGATTGTGAAACGTGAAGGTCATGGCTCGTTGGAAGGTCGCTCCAAATTTTTTAAGGTCGAAAGGCATTCTTCGGTATGCGAAAGTACCTCAAGGCCAAATAAATGTTGTCTTGTGTTGATCCTCAGGATTAATCTGAATTTGGTCATATCTTGAAAATCCGTCCATAAAATAAAAAACCTCGCTTCCCACACACTCATCAAGAATTTGATCAATGAAGGGTGTCAGGAACTTGTCTTTAGGACAAGCCTTATTTAGTTCTCGAAAATCCATGCATACATAGATGGTTCCTTGCTTCTTATTCACATGAATGAGATTGGATACCCATTCAGTCAAGGGAACCAGGTAGATAAAGCCAACATTAAGTAGCTTCTCCACCCCTACCTTAATAGCAAGGGCCTTCCTAGGATTGACAACTCTAAGTCGTTTTCGAACATGTTTAGCATCCAGGTAGGTTTTAATCTCATGTTCAAAAATTCGAGGGTCGATTCTTGGCATCTCTTCATATGACCAAACGAATACATCGCAAAATTTTTTGAAGAGCTCGGTGTAGATCAAAATTTCTTCCGACGAATGATCCGCACCAATATATACATTTTCAACCTTACCAGGAATACGAGAGATATCAATTGTGACGGTAGGAGAGATATTCATCATGTTTCCTTCAGCATAAATGTCGTGCATATCAAGTGGAACTACGATGTGACCGACTATCTCTCTCAAGGTAGATCTAAAATCATCTTGTTTGATTCTAGCAAGCTCTGGGAGGAAATAAGAGTGATGATGCATATCGTTCCATGGCCTATCAGAACCATTCATGGCCTCTACAATTGCTTCATTTGAGGGTAAAGTATCGTTGAGGCAGTCACGCGAGAAAGACGATGAAGTGGCCCATACATGCTTAAGAACAAGATCGTCCTCGTCCATCTGCGAAGCGACAAGATCTGGGTTAACATAAGAGTCAAGAACAACCTGATATGCTATCTCTGTCGCTGACAGTGGCATAGCCATTCCAGTATGTGATTGACCTTCACAAGACATAGTTGAGGAAGGTAGGGTCCAAGGATCATTAAAATACAAAGTGCAGAAATGAACGAACCTCATTGACGAAGCAGGCCTACTGGACATGGCATAGATATGATGAATTGGTGCCACAAAATCAAAGGTACCCATAAGGGATGAATACATTCTGACACCAATATTCTCAGTTGTCGGCTGAGAATTGTCAATCACGGGGATGGACGGTCCAATCAATGCATTGGGGCTAGCGTACGCAAAGGACAACTGGTCGATCGTCACAATCTTCCCATCGTGAAGAAAGCATAGAGTACAATAGATGGACGATACAGTTGCAGTCATAGCATAAGTCCAGTTACATCCTAGTAACAAGTTATAGTTGAGGGGCGCATCGACCACCTCGACATCCACCTCCACCCTCTTCCCACCTAACTGGATCGGGAAGGCAGGAAGAATACCATGAGGGCAGAAATAATGAGCATCAAAAGCAGTCAACATGGTCGGATATTAAGACAGGGTCAGAGAGCCAATGGCTTTCCAACAGGTTAAGGACATCATGCACGTTGCAGCGCCTTCATCAATAACAATACGTTTGATGGTATACTTTAAGTAATCCACATGGATTTGGAATGCCACGTGGTAAGGCAAGCGAGTCTTCACATCCATGACGTCAAACTCAATAACCTTAGAGCCACATGGGTTTAGAGATCCTAGCATAGATAACAAGGCATTCCTCTGTGAAGGACACGTCTGGAGTACCTCTAGAGCCGACATCACGCAAGGGGTTTGACCTAGATCCTCAACAATAGAGTAATTATGGGTGGCTCTATCATTAGGGTTGTGGGTAGAGTGCTTGAGTACTCCTTTCGGAATACAAGGCAGAGGCTCTGGTTTTTCGATCTGTAAAGGTGTCTCCGGAGGAGGGGGAGACTCTAGATCGTGTACATTCTGTGAAGAATTGTAATAGCGAGACCGAGTGGCTACATTAACCTGAGAATTTACCATATTGATGCATAGACAATCATCGTCTTGCACCGGTGGGTTTTGACTCCCACTCACCACATTGTCATCATTCGAGGAGCTCAAGGCCATGTGCTGATTATGCGGAAAAGGATTAGTCAGCACAGTGGGCGATAGAGATAAAAGCCTCCCAAATTCCGCAAGTTTGGGGCACAAGTGGGTAAGGTGATCATCCATACAAAGCTTACAAAGAAATTTCACCTTTCGCCTTTCTTTCTTTCCCTCACCAACATTATTATTCGACTTCTCATTATTAGTGTTGTCCTTAGGTTTATTATTATTATTATTCCTCCCACCCTTACGATTGTTACCACATCCTTTCTTTTTATTCCCTCATGGTTGTTGGTTACCATTCAGGTTGGTCGATGATTGCACAAAATGTACATTCACCGACTGAGTGGGAGTGGAGGAAACAGATGAAGCTTTCCATCCTACATACTAGGTTAGAGACAATTCTTTCAACTGGCCTGTCGCCAAGTCTGCAGATTTCACATTCGTGTAGCCTACAATACCATCGACATGAGGCCCGGGCTTTTGTCTAGGGTTGTAGCTTGACCTCGGTGCGTCTGACGCTTCTTTCTCAAATGTAACTCCGGATGTCAAAACATCCTTCAAAATATAAGGTTGTAAATACTTAAGGAACCATTCCAAAAGGAACTCTGGAGGTATGTAGGCCTTGATCAACCTCTTTCATCTATGCCACTCTTGGATGTGATCCGAGATATGGGTGGCTTTGTCCTGGTGGAAGGCTGACAAAAGTTCTACGACAACATCATAACGAACCGATAATTGGAAGTGGTTTAGGAAGACTAAAATCATCTGATTAAAATTTTTGTACATCCCCCCTGGTAGCTCTATGTACCATTTCGCTGCAACCCCCATGAGGGTGCGTCGAAACAATCTTAAATGAATAGAATCATCGTTAAGGGAATTAGAAGAGCACCAAAGATGAAAAGTAGCGACGTGATCACCAGGATCCTCACCAGTCTTGCCTTCAAATTTTGAAATATCCGAAGGAAGCTTGGTGGGGACGAGGGGCCATGTCGGGTCATGACGCACAGGGTCATTCATTAATCTAGACAAGTCTCGCAGATTGAGAGTGGCCAGAAAAGGGAGACGAGGTTGCGACATCTAGCCCCAAGCTCCCGGGAAATATTGTTGTTGGGGAATTGTAGCCCATCCAAGGTTTTGGTATGCACCATGGCCCTGTTCGGGATTGTAAAACCCCCCTTTGAACTGATTCATAAGGGGTTGGTTGGGCATCATTCAAGTAGGAATGTTATGATGAGGATTGTAAAAATTGCCCCCAGTCAGAGTAGCTCTAGGTTAGGGGTTTCCCAAGGTGTGAAACTGACCTCCTTCAGGCGTGAATCCGAAGGATAGAGGTGGATTCGTCATGCAAAATGTGTTGGTCGGAATCAGCGTGGAGGAGGTAGGTGTAAAGGATGGAACATAAGCAACAACTTGTCCACCAAGTTGACAACTCCATCCAGGAGCATTAAGACCAGGATTAGACCTAGGGTGAAAAGGAGGTAGGATTCCAACCATAGGAATTGTTTGAGGGATATGAGCACCGCCAAATGAGAATGGAATATGCGGAGGAGCCATGCCCCCAAGTCCAATACTAGTATTCGGGTTAGACGTTCGAATGGAGGATGAAAATTGCGTTGTGAAATTTCACATACCATAAGAAAAAGGGCTAGAGGTCGTAGGGATGGAATGATTATTGTATCAAGATGTACCAAAAATAGAGCCAAAAGGGTTCATCACAATGGGTTGAGTAGAAACTGCAGGTTGGATAGGAGTGATGATGGGAACCGTCGGCACTACAACCACAGTGGTTGAAGGTGTCGAAGGAACACTATTAACTATAATAGGAATGGGAGTCGAAGGATTCTCAGTATCTTTCTGAATTGACTCAGTACTCGTCCTTGTATGATCACAAGTCCGGTAGGTGGAGGTGTGTGTACCACATTTGATAACTTTACGCCTTTTAGAAGGCAAAGACTCAAGATGCGGTGGTAATATTAACAAACGGCGAGACCTGCAGGGAAGTTGGTCTAGCTCCACGATGACTCAAGACTTGAGATATAAAAGAAAATCCTAAGGCCAACTAGTAATCAAAGAGCACACCAAAATAAACAAAAGGCCAATATGCAGACAGACATGATAAAGTGGATGAAAGGATCCTCCCTCCTTAAAGTAGGTATGCATCGCCTAAGAGGGGCCTGGGATTCCCTGCAAAATATCAGAGGTATCATAATCAGTTATAAGGGCCCTCGTGGGCTTAACAACCAGTCAGACAGATCCCCCCGGAGAGGTAATCCACCATAAAGGTTGTGTGTTGTCTGACCCTTATCTTATTGATGAATGCAGCTATGTGAGACATTCTCTAGCTTACAAACCTATGAGGTGTGGATCATTGCATCTATGTGAGTCTTTCTCTCAACTTACAAACCTGGGAGAAATACTCTAAGAATGGTACATGGTTCTTTCCCGAGACAGATCTAGGAATGTAGAGATGACCTCCTCCATTTAGAGAGTTGAGAAGAACTCCTGATGATTATCTAGTGGGAAAGGCGATCTGTTGAGTTAGACGTGCCTGTGGCTGAGCACAAGGTGAACGTGTGAAATCCCAAAGTGTTGGGTGCATCGTCATGTGAACATAAATGAAGATGATGTATTAGCCTCCTCTGAGTAGCAGAGTTGACGAGAAAACTCCGGATGATTCTCCTGTGTGAGGCAGTGGGAAAGAAGATCTGTAGAGTGGATGTGTCTGTGGATGAGCACAAGTGAACGTGTGTAGATCTGGTTCTTCTGTGTAATGCAGTGAGCCAGAGATATGACATCCCTATGGATGTGCCCCTAGTGGATGAGCACTAGTGGGTGTATTAGATCCTTTGTTATATGTTGTTCAAGAGTGAGACCTGCCTGTAACCCTAATTGTTATGTAAATTGTATAGGTCGGCCCCACCTTAATGTAATTAATAATATATGTAAAAGATAGTTAATCTGGTCAATATTAATAATAATAATAATAATAATAATAATAATAATAATTATTATTATTATTATTATTATTATGTGACTTAGGGAGGAGGATTGAGCCAATAGACACTTTTGTTGATAGGACAAGTCTAATATAAGTAAATGAAGATTCCCCATTGTGGAATCATATCTTTCATGCGAGTTTGGAAATTTCAGCAAGTACGCTTCTTTGGGAAAAGGGCACACCTCTCTTGGGCCCTAGATTTCTAGGGTTTGAGAACCCTCTTGTGTGCTAGGTTTTATCTTGGTGGTGAAGGTCTTTCTCTTGAAGAATATAGCAAAGGATTTGGCTGGGTTTTCTTCCCTTGTTGAGAAGGGTTTCCCAGGATACATCTTGTGTTATTGTGCATGGATCTTCTTCTTGTGATCTTGGTTTGTTGCAGTAGTTATGGTTGAAGTAATTGTTGAAAGAATATTTAAAAGGATTACATGAGCCATAGATCACTAAAATCTAACATGGTATCAGAGCAGTACTTGAAGAAAACCATATGCACAGTAAAAGGATGGTAGTTGTGGGAGTTCTTGGACTGATAAGAAAGGGGCCGAACCCTCATTCAAATTCTGTGGTGAAGGATGAAACTGGTCGCAGGCCTCTAAGGCACACCTGGGCACACCTATAGCAGCACACGTTCCTGTGCTTGAACAACAGAAAAGGGCCAGATTTTTTTCAGCATAAGAGGGTCGGATTTTTCTCCTTAAAATCTGTGGTAGAATATAGGCCTAACCTCTCCCTTCTGTGGCAAAGTATAGGGCCAGACCTCTACCTAAATTCTTAGCTAGACGCAGGCTTTCTCCTAAAGAAAAACACAACATAAGAGAAGCCCTCCAGGGCTGCCACCAAAGAGACCTACAACAGACTCAAGCTCTAATACTGTCGCAGCCCAGAAGGAGCCCTAACTCAGCTATAACTTGAGGCCGAACCTCTCTTCCGTGGAAACATTTTAAGGTGGAGACTTCTCTAGGGATGTCGTAGACCAAACAATAGACTTAACAACAAAATAAAATTCTATCTTTTGGGAAAATGTAGGAAGCATGAAATCTGTCTGTTGCGGATGTGATTACTACAAAGAGAGTTTACATTATTATCCAAAGATCTAAATGTGAATGCTTAACACTAGTACCTCAATACAACAAAATGTGAAATCAAGGGAATTCAATCTTGGCAATTTATTTTGTTTTCAGTGGGGTTTAAATTCCAATTTGAACCTTCTTCTTCGTGCATGTTGATCTGCATCCAGACATGGTTGAGGACAATTTGTCTACCTTAGTGATCATACAACCTGGTCCATTTTGAGAGATGAGTAAAGTAAAGGACAACGGGAAAGCTATTGATCTAAGCTAGATAAAAATAATTTAAACATTATTGTGAAGCATGGCTAGGCAAGTAGATTTGACAGGTGGGTGCACATTCCGAGAATGAAAAGCCAGAGAATGATATCTGCATGTTTGTGACACACATAACTTTCAACAACATAAGAAATATCCAAGGTTTTGTTTCTAAAGTCCATTACTTCCATCTACCCTTTTCTAAGCACACATGGAGCAATATAAGATCATTAAACAATTAGGGGATGACACCTATGGAAGTGTTTGGAAGGCTATTAATAGGCATACCAATGAAATAGTTGCTACTAAGAAAATGAAGCGGAAATCTTATTTTTGGCATGAATATATAAATCCTTCTGAATAAGACTTGTTGCGGAAGTTGGGTACCCTAAAATGCACTGATTCTGTGCAAACAAAGTTAGGTTGGAAAAAGGTAGTTGATTGTTGCACTTAACAAGATATCGACAGCTCGCAGCATGGGAAAATTCCATTTGTGCCATCATCTCTTTACTAGAGGCTGATGCAACAGTAAAGGTTGATGCAAACTTCATCAGAAAATTGTGTGGTATAGGTGGCTACAAGGCAGAAAAGCAAAGAACGTTATTGACCATCATGATTTTGACAAAACAAGAAGAACCTCCTTCGGTATACACCCTCAGGTACGCACTTATATGTGTGTGTGTGTGTAATTTGCATCATTGTTTTAAGGGTATTTGCAAGAGGAAGAAAAACCTAGTGCAAATCATAGACTCAGAGAAGTGTCAGTGCATTTCAGAAGAACAACACACTGGAAGTAAAAACCCCAGGTTTGATTGTTTTTTTTAGATTATCATGCTACATTACAAGTAAGTGTTGTAGCTGTGACAACAAATCTTAAAATTATTTTGATTCTAGATATGTACTCATAAATCTCCTCTAGGAGATATTCTTGTTTTGTTTCCTTTCATTTGTTTTCTTGTTTCAGACAGGTTAACAACAAAGGAAGATGTCACTCCTTCAAGATTTCAAAAGGAGTCACTTGACTCAAGAGTGAATCAAAGTTATTTGAGAAGGAAAAGACAAATACCTTTTCCCCCTCAACAATCTAGAGGGAGACATACATTATTTTAGCTAATCCAGTTGCTCCAATTGATATATTCAGAGATGTTGCAGTAAGGCTAAAAGGCCTACCTAGACTCACTCTGCAAGAGGCAGAGAATCATACAAGCCTCTCAAGGCACATCCCAAGAAAGAAAAAGAGATTTTTCGAGCTATCCTTTAGTCACGAGCCACCTCATTGATGTTGAATCTCCTTGTCTTAGAGAAGCAACAAGAGAACGGGTATGGAAAGATGCCATAACATGAGAATATTGGTATGTCTTAAAAGAATTGTTGGAAATACTAGAACAACTGAGAGGGGGGGG
>JZKD02S2354500.1:0-10829 GCA_000966675.3 Picea glauca | reverse complement strand
CATCTCCACCTCTTAGTGTCACACAAGAAAAACCCATTATAAACAACACATATAGGAGACACATATGACTCATAGACACATGGATGCATAAGAAAACAATACATTGAGAACTCTAAACACACTCATATTGACCATACCATACCATAATGCAAGAACCCCTGAGAAGAGGAGAAGGAAACGAGGGAATGTACAAGGTAGGGATTCAAATAATAAATAGAAATAAAATATGATCTTCTACTTCAACTCAACTTCATTCAATGCTCATGTTATAATGGACTAATGGATGATGATCCATCACGTTGTATCAGGTCCCATCCATCCAATGACAATTCCAACTTTGGTTAGCACATTGTTAGTTGATCTTTTAGAAACAACCAATTTTGCATCTATCGAAGTGATTACATGATGTGAAAAGGATCCTCATTGATGATAGGAGAGTATTGTGTATTGAGTGTTCAAATCACAAGCCATCATCCAACCATGCTCAAAGAGAAATCACAATCCATTTCATCTTTGTTTACTTATCCAATGGAGGTAGACATTAATTATATTTAAAATAAGGGCCAAAAGCCTCTTCCTTCCATAATGACTAAAACAAATGGTGTGTGTTTCTTAAATGTATTGGAATAAATAAAGAGGAGGAGATGAGGGTAGATCCCACCATTCTATTTAGTTGGGAATTCTAATCCTTGTATAATTATGACATTATTTAAGAGCCCACCCATTTATGAAATTAGACTCTTGCTTTCATGATAGGCAGACCTATTTGACACAATTAAGGTCTTCATTTATTAAATAGGGGTGAAGATTTTCATGTGAGATTTAAAAAAATCCTTGGGCCATTGGTCTTATCTCCATTGTCTCCCTTCAAACTCATTCCTCCCCTCACACGTGCTCATCCTTCTTAATATTTCAACACCACTTGATGGAGAAGAACTACCTACTAATGGATGGGTATGTGTCCTACTGACTTTGTCATTCCTTATTCTTGGGGATACGTTCTTCCCCTTCACCCCACCAAGCTTTGCAAGGGAAACTTTCTTGGGGATTTATAATCACTTCCCTGGAAATATTCGTCTTGTACTCTTTTTTTGACATTCTACCTCTCCCTATCAATTGAGAAATTAGTTCCTCAACCAAAATGAAGAATGTATCACGATGTAAATTCTCATCTCAACCTCAATCGAATGGTGCAATTGTTGGGTCGCTTGCATGAATCCTTCCTAACACTGGCGAGTTGATGACCTAGGGTTCATTCAGAGTTGAACAACAAAACCCCAAGGTGTTGGCATATCAATCTTCAGTCGAGGATTGAAGAAGGTCTCACTTAAGATGCCATGAGAATCACAAAGGCCATCTGGTCTTGTGTTAGATGTGAAGGGATAATGCATACATGGAAACCATTCAAGAGTTCATTCATTCATTCTAGTTTATCAATGCCATATTAATAAAAAACCATTAACACATGCATTCATCTAACTCAGAAACCACATATTGAATGATAGAGAGAATAATGGCTTTGTATTATATTCATTTAAGCTTTATGATGTATACATGAACAAACTCAAATTACATATAGAAAGGTGCTATGCGCTTTGGTTCATTCTACAACCATTGCTTTACATTGTGCCATGTTCTCTTTGCTCATGCTATACACTACTGAACTAACTCCATTCTAGAATCTAGTCAGGACTTGTTCCAGATGCATACAAGACTATTATAGAACTCAAAACAGACCTCATACAAAACTCAAATTCGATTTTTACAAGACTCAGATAGACTTCTTCTCTCCAAAACTAGATTGTTCTCTTTTCCTTCCTTTGCCTCTTTTCTTTGGTACTATGTCACTTTCTTCTCTACTCCACTCTCTTTAGTGATCGCCATTTCCACATGCTTCTTTTGTTCGCATGAAGGCCACATAACCTCCTTGGAATGTGACAATTCTAACAAACTCACCATCTCATCCATCATCTGTCCCATAATCTCTCGTGTTGTCTTTGTTTATTATTCAGGAAGATTCCTGAAGACATTATTCCGATTCAACCTGCATGCGGTATCTTTTCGATCTTCTACGCGCAATACAAAAATTCAGTGGGGCACACACTTGCTTCATTTCGTCATGTAACTGTGAATTATGCGCGTGCAACTAACCCAAAACTTTAGGTGCCAACAAAAACCCCAACACGATTATTTGTCTCATCCTTGAGCCAATGGCTTTGTTCATGGTGCGACTGAAGCAATGGACACTTTATTGACGTGGACTGACAAGTATATCTATGCAAGGTCTGAGTAAGAGGAATTCATTGAACTGTGGCTATGGAAACATTCGTGCTTGAATTATGACTAGAGCATCAAACTAGGTTATGGTTGCAACCCGATTTAAGTAAGAGAAACTCATCTATCCAGATTGTAGTTGCAACCGAACACACTTCCTGGACCGAGTCAAGCAACTGATGAGGTGCAAGATGGATTTGAGCCTCATTAATCTGGGCTTTCGAAATATTTTTTTCTAAGATCTTTTTGGAGGGGCAAATGGTATATGGACTTTAACATCCCCCCAAAAACTACAAGCACAAACCAGGCCAATCCCTACAGCCAGAACTTGGCCCAGCTACTCAGGAACCTGCAAGAAGTTGGCCCCAAGTGAAGGCTCCATTGGCCCAAACCATCATCTTCCTCATGTCTCATTTAGCTAGGTGTATGGGAAGGAAGACATGGACCTCAACAAACGATGAAGGGGGAAACATGAAAAATTGGGCCGCCGACATCAACAAAGGTGATCATTCATGGAAAGAGGCTTACCAACTCTCGACTGAGAGAGTCAACATCCCACCACTACTTTGAAGAACAGTTCAAGGAATTGTGTGGAAAGCGAATGTATTTTACTGGTGAATTGCAGGTTGGGACCCCTTCCGAGTAGTTGCACTCGAAACTGCAATCGATGTGAGAAGGAAATCGTAGGACTTTTGGCTGCCTGCCTAGATTGAGATTTGGATTTATCTATTTGTTTGATGGAAACAAACATGACATTGGGACTTCATGTTGGAACTAGAATGCTTGATTGAACTAGAACTATTGGTTGAATCATCAGGAATATTGCTCAATTGAAAACCGATGGGAACTTTATTTGCAGAGAAATGGAGGACCTCTCTGACTATAGTGATGCAGACAAGGTGTATTTATAGCTGGGAAGGCAGCCAACAATGCATGTCGTGAAGTTGTCGATTTCTGACCGGCGATAATATTCGGGATACCTGTACTGACCCACTGCGAACTCCAATGGTGTGATGTGTAACAAAATTGGGTTGTCGTACTGACGTTGGGGATTTTGGAATGTGTCGTCATAATTTTTTGCGTACCTTAACCATGTGTGATATGGTTGAATCAGATTGCTTGACATTTCACCATGTCCAAGTGCCATGTAGCACGTACCACTTCTGTGCGAGTCCCCCGTCCTGCTTAGTACATCATATGTTTCTCATCACTTCACTCGCTAGATAAAATATGGGAAATCTACAGACCTATCAACCTTTCATGGACTCTTGTGTGAATGGAATGAGTCTTGTTATGCTAATAAAGGTGCAATTATTCATATGCTATACCCTCCTATCTACCTCCTACGCTACACTAAATCCGGCCTTATTTGAATCCTTCAAAGTGCATTCAACCTCTGTGGGCCATAATATACTTTCAACCGGCTTCCATTGACAAGTCCCTTGAGTGGATAGCCTTGCAGTGTGGCCAACTTCACTGCCCTAGCTTCACTGATGTAGACTAGGCAGAACGGGTCCAACTAATTCATTCACAACTTTCTGGGGTGTTGGAGAAATTTGTTGTCATATAGAAACAACAAAGATCCTAGTTGTAAAATTGTGTGTCAGATTTTATGTCCATGCCATGCTTTCTGTCTCTACTTATCGACCACTTAGCTAAAACCCGCCATAAATTGGTCCTCTTCTATTTCCATAAGATCATCCACCATTGTTGTAGTGTCTTTTCATTAGACATATGAGTATCTATAGCAACGCGTAGACTTGGAATAAAAAACTCTAATAGCATGAAGAACTCCATTCCATAGATGAGCTTAAAGGGAATATGCTTAGTCAACCGCTTACAGGTTTTTCTATATGCCCATAGTACCATGGGAATTCGCTTATCCCAGTCATGATGCTACACATTACAGACTTTGGTTAAAGCATGGTCTAAAATTTTATTGAATGCTTCAACTGTACCATTATCTTGTGGGTGATAGGGGGTGCTCTTTTGGTGATGGATCATAAATTCTTGAGTGAGCTCACAGATAGTATTATTCGGAAAGTGTGCTCCTTGATCGCTCATCAACACTTTTGGGCAACCAAACCTTGTGATCACATTCTCAAATATGAAGCACACAATTGTTTCTGTAGTACAATCTTTGACTAACGTGGCTTCTAACCACCGTTTTAAATACTTTGTGGTTGTGATAATGTAGCACACACTTGTTCAACGTGCCGGGGGACTGATTGGTCCCATAAATTCAATATCCCAATTCTAAAACAACTCCAATTCTGTGATAGGTAACACAATTAATTCATCTATATGGCAGGGCTTGTCGGTGCATTAGCATACATCACACCATTTACAATATTCCTTGGCATTTTCAAATAACGATGGCCACCATAGGCTTGCACGCAACACCTTATGCGTCGTAGTCTTTCCAACAGTATGATCGCCTGCAATACCTTCATGAGCCTCATACAAAATCAGGTTCCTCTCATGGTCTAAAACACATCTGTGCAAAATTTCGTAGGCACCAAGCTTGTATAATTGCCCAATGATCAACTAACAATCTACACTACAAGTCACTAGTTGGCGACATTGTGTCTGTGTATAATCAGTCAATGCTTGTCCTGTTGTGAGAAATTTTGCAATCTCGATAAGTTGATTTGGATTTGCTTCTACTCTAAATAGCAGTGTGTCAGGCAGTTCATCATCCAAGCTATGAATTACTTCCCTCGACTCAATCCTTGAAAGGTGATCATGGCCCACGTTATGTTTATGGCTTGACAATTACTTCAAACTCAAAATCCTCCAACAAAAAAAACCATCGACAAATTAGCCCCCCCAACATGGGCTTCTTGACCAAATATTTGAGCGCCAAATGGTGAGTAAAGAATTTGAATGGGTGTCGAGAAAACAATTTCAAAACTTCTGCAATGCATACACAATAGTGAGGCCCTTGTGCTCTGTGGTATTATAATTCTTCTCTGGATCAGATAACTTGTATCTGGAAAAGTAAACTAGATGATCAATATTTCCCTCGCTAGGCTACTCGAGAATTATGCCCAGTGCAATGGATGACGTGCCTATATGAACATGGAAAATCTTGGACCAATCTGGAAAGACCAAGATCGACGCAATTACCAACTTCTCCTTCAATGTGTCCAATGCATCCTTGTACTCCTTTGTCCACAAGTACTTGGTGTTTTTGCACAACAACTTCTCGAGCAAAACCGCAACATGCACATAACTTTGAATAAACTGCCTATAATACTTAGTGTGACCCAGAGTAGCACACAACTCTCTAACTGAATTGGGGGCCACCATGTCTAGTAACATAGCAATATTCACTTGATCCACTGACAATCCTTCTTTGCATACCACATGTCCGAGTAGCATGTTGAATGACATACAAAATATACACTTCTTTCAATTAAAGGAAATATGTAGCTAGCAACACTTATCCAACATCGATTGTAGGGCTCACATGTGTTCCTTTAACAAGATAAACATTGTCAATTCATCTAGGTACACTTTCAGGAACCTAGGAATAAAATCTTTGAATGTTGCGACCATGATCCTGGAAAATAATGTAGGTGCATTGTTCATCCCAAAGGGCATGACTGTGTAAGCAAACAAGCCCCATTCTGTCACAAACATTGTCTTGGCTTGATCCTCCTCACAAATATGGACTTGATGATATCCAAAGAATCCATCAGTGAATGAGTAGGCCTTACATCCACCCACATTTTCCAGTACTTCATCAGTTAAGGGTGTGGGGAATGGATTGTGTACATAGGCCGCATTTAGGGTGCGCAGGTCGACACAAATCCTCATGTCGCTTGTCTTCTTTGGTTGTACCACCATTGGACTAATCCACTCGAACTATTTGATGGGAACAATGATCCCTATATCCAACATCCAATCTAGCTCCTTGCAAATCTTCTCCTTATACTTAGGGTTGAGACAATCTAGTGTTCTTTTTATTGGTTTAGCATATGGATTGATCTAAATCTTCATGGCCCCAAGGGATCTTGCGATTCCCTTCATCTTCGAGAAGCTTCAGGGAAAAAGATCCTCATATTCCTTTAGCAAATCTACCACCTGGGTGACTGTTTCCTTGTCCCAATAATCCTCGATGATGGACATCCCCAGTACCAATATTATGTTTCCTTGTCTTAATCGGGAGACCATAATCCGTTGCAGCACTATTTGAATCTTTCCCTTCCACTGAATGCTCACCCTTGGTCTCATTGATCTGCATGCGCCTGGGGTCGTCTTCATCAACGTCATCACTTTCAATTTTCCAATAGTGTTTTACCTCTTTGAGTTTTTCCATTGGCTTGTGATAATCGCATACCACCTTCGGATGATGATGAAAAATGAAATCTTTGATTTGTAGGAGGACCTCTTTCTGCACTGGGGCATTTATCGGGAAAATGAATGTTGCATAGAAGTGTGCAGTCACATTACCCCAGTCTCCCATTTGCCTTCTTGTTTCCTCCTGGATGTACCAGCTTCTAGGGACCATGTCCATTGTATGTACAAATTGATGGACCCATTGAGTGTGTGGGATTCGCTTGGATGTCCAACGTCGTTCACAATAGCATATATGCTCTTGGGGGTATTAAGTACTCTTATATATATTTTCCAATTCAAAGTCAGTTATGGGATGGAACTTAACCTTTATAAATTCGACCACATGTTCCCAGTCCAATATGTTCTCGTGCTATGTCGCCCACTAGTGCGCATGTGTTTCCTTGGACCACCGTATCCATAGCTTGTATCCTTTTGTCTTCTAGGATTTCATTCTCCATCTATGCTAAGAATGTGTCAACTGGACCATTACCATCAAATCTCGGTGTATCACATAACTCAGAGCCAATCCAATGTACTTCTTTTGTTATTCGTGCACACATCTTGGTAGAAACTTCATAGAGATTATTTTTCCATCACTCCATAGCCTCGTTTGAGTATGTATCATATAATCACACACTCCTCCATATCAACTCACCATATGATGTGGGATTGATGTAATATCCTTTGTGCCCCATAATTTGATAGATGTTTTCAATAATAGAACTTTGAGCATCCTCATTCACGGGCCCATTATAATTGTCTCCTTCGCCGAGATGTAATGGCGTAATCATGTACAAAATATTCGTCTCAAAAGACATATGTTGTTCCTTTAGATTCAACACTACTTTATTTTCAAATGCCCAATCAATGCCAATTATCGTGGGGTAGGGATATTATTCACCTGTGATCTCAATTACCTAAAAATATGTTTTAGTTTTAACCCCTTCAATGTTCAGTTCTACATGCTCCAACCGACCAATAGGATAGATTATGTACTAATTAGGTGGCCTGAGTTGGATGGAGGACCACACCAAGTTTCTCTTGGCCATTAACTCCCATGATTTCTTCGGCAATATATTCACATCGAATCACATATCCAACATAACACCATCCATCTCATAGCTTCCAACTTCAGCTGTCATTTTGAATTCCCTTCCCGTGCGCTTTTTTTTTCTCACCTGGCACACATCCCTCTCTAGCAATGGGGTAGATATAGTTACAACTGAATCATCTTCTCCCATGCACTTTGTCAACATATGGATCAACTTCCTTGTAACATTTGAATAATTCAACAATTTTAAACAACAACACAAGAAGTTACCTACTTGATCCTCTACTTGCTCTTCTCGACCAGTGTCACACCGGGCTTCTTCTCGCGTTGTGTGTCACAACTCTTCGCGCACGTGCTCCTCTATGGAATTTTGTTTTTCCCGTCATACCTTTTTCTGTATGTGGAATTCTTTGAGTGACCTTTGTGTCGTGCATTGTATCTCTTTATGCACACAAGCTTCCTCTAATGATTTCAGAGATGCACACTATAATTCTTCATGGGCTCAGGCCTCCTCCAACAATATTTGCATTGTGTGTTGCACTTCCTTGCACATCCTAGATTATTCTAATGACCTTTGTGTCATGCATTGTCTCCTCCCCTATATCCCTTTGTGCATCATGCAAAAACTAATTATGTTGCGTAGCATCGAATTTGGGAGGGGATGACACTGCTTTTTTGATATTCCCTTTTGATTTCTGACCCAAGCTCTCTTTGTTCTCTAATTCCATGCCCATTTTAACTCCTCCTCGGGTTACCGCCTGCACACCAACTTCCTCATCTTTCTTCTGATTCCCACACGACTTTGCAGTCACCATGTTGCAGTGTGCCTTCTTCTCTTCCCACTTCTTCAACAAGTTGGGGAAATGTTCAATGACATGCTCCATGTTGTAACAATACACACAGAGAGCATGCGGTCTGGTACAAAATCGAGATACGTGGCCTGACTTTCCACAATTAAAACAAATGGGTGGTCTTCCTCCACCACCGACATATACTCATCCTCTTCCTCATCCATATCCACCCCTTAGAACTCCTTGGTATCCTCCTCTTTCTATGCCTCCGCGATTGTAACCCTTCTATTCTTCTTGGATCTGGAACACATCATGAGTGTGCTCTTGCATAAACTAAAGTGACCTATACTTGCTTAAATCATGCACCATGTATTTCTAGAACTCGCAAAATGGAGTATGCATATTTTTTTGGTACTTTTGTAGTGTTGAGAATCTGGGAGGGACATGTCCCCATTGTTTGCAAATCTCACAGCACTTAGTATGAGCCCATGAAGAAAATGGATTTAGTGAACCTATCGCTAATTAGTTTCCCAATGTAGGACATTTGTCCCTGCGGTGACCTTCTGACCGACACATATTAAACCATATGTGCTTGTGCACCATCTGTGTCTTCACCATATCTTGCAACTACATCGTGATATTTACAAGCTGTGACTGCACCTGATCCAATCTCGTTGATGTCTTTCCACCTCCTAGCGTAGCTTCCAGTCACATCAAAATCTCCATATCCTCTACCTAAGTAGTCACCTTCCGCTAGTTGAGCAAGACTTAGATATGGTAGAGTAGTCCTGCAATGAAACACTCCCTGTGCTAAACGTCTTGGACCCGAAACGTCAGCCTATCTAACAATATTTTGAACCGCTGGTCATAATCCAATTTGGTTTCTCTAGTCTGTTGCTTGATCTCTTTGATTTCTGTAATGCATTGTGATTCTAACTTAGGCTTCTGAATTCCTTAAGTAGATCTCTCATGGATTCTATCAGGGACCTCGTCTGTCCCGCTAACACAATCACCTTGTACTTCATGTACCACATCATAGCTATGTCTCTGAAATTGGTCTCCAGTTGTGTGATATTTGATGCTTCATTTCTGATCCTCTTCATAGATTGTATAGGCTCACATGTGAACCAATGCTACTCTACATCATCCTTACCCATTCCATGAAACACGGGTAGCCTTAGTGTTGTGTCTTGATTCGTCATTCTCAATATAGTGTTGTGTCCTCTTGATTGAATTCTAGTTGTTGGTGATATTGGTACTGATACTCTTCCCCACAAAGTGTTTTTGACTTCATCTTCTTCTTCAGTCATATCTTCTCTTCGTCTGTTTGCTACTCCTTCTTCCTCTACTCCTATCTCTGCATTGTTTGTTGTTCTTTATTATTGGTTGCAAATGTGCAAGGGGGTTGGTTCAAAGAGGGGGTTCCTCCATCTTCTCTCATCATATTTGATGAGGGATCCCATGTATCTTCCTACCTACAGTCACTCAAGTCCATTCAAAATCGCTAAATTATATTTCCCTTCTCAGAGGGGTTCTTCGCCATCTTCTCCTACGTCAACGCTTCTACTCTGCACCTCGTCTTCCTCTAATGATGCATCATATCTCAATATCCAAGGGGATCTGACTTCATCTTCTCTGAACCTACTACCACTACTCCTGGTGTAACACCCTGTTTCCCCCAGTCTGTAAAAATAACTATACTGGCCAAGTATTGTGGCAAACTAAAAAATGTGAATGTGTAATGTGAATAGACCTTGTGAAAAAGGTCGATGAATGTGAATAATATTGTGAATATATATTGCAGGACTACTGAGAGGGAAATATGCTGAAAAAGAGACCACGATGGCTGGATAAAGGTGGTGGAAGGCACCTGGAATGGTGGTGTTAACTTCCACCGAAAACCAATACCGTATTTGGTCTTCACTAGCCCAGAGAACCAAGAGCGGCTCGCTGGCCCGAAATTAATTACTCGCAGGTTGTTAGGTGGATGGATCCTCACATGTAATGAGGGATGGGGGTAAAACTGCCCATTCATGGGGTCTTGACACTTGACCACCATGAGGGAGATCGTGCCACACACAACCTCGCCGGAAAGGAAAAAGGCTGGAGGAGTGTGCGATCACGGGCAGACGCGAGGGAGGAAGAACTCTAGAAAAATATGCAGAGTGAGTGATAGCAGAGAAGAAGGAGAGTAACCTTCATTCTCGGTCACTGGCAGACATAGACATAGTCTCACAGTATCATGGTCTCAACTCAGGGGTGGCTAGTGGTAAATCCGTTGGGAGTCGCTGAGCCTACGGTTGGGTGGAAACGAGCACCCCTCTCGGCAGTTGCATCACCTCTGGTGTTTTTCTGATAAGTGTTTTGTC
>JZKD02S2354489.1:0-13738 GCA_000966675.3 Picea glauca | reverse complement strand
GTGTAAGGAGCATGCAAAATGAATTCCAAACAAATTTTAACTTGGTCGATAAAGGGAGAGATAAACAATATGAATATAACAAAACAAAGAACATACTGAAGGAATCAACCATGATGAATCTCACATATCAAGTGAACACATCTCTCCTGCATTACTCTATTAAGGTCTTCAAAATAACTCAGTTTTCAATAGAATCCCTCTTCAAAAGAGGTCCCCCCAGTCTCTCATAAAAGAGATATACAATATATAAGCCTTCCATGTATAACAGATGAGAAATGACCTCAAAATCGTCTGAGAAACGAACTGGCAGTTGTTTAACTAAAATCTGGGTGCGTTCCTACATTTCTGGGCCATCTCTGCAGCGACATCTTGCGGAGAATGTTTTCTTACCTTCATGAGCTCTAAATTCAGATATGAAGATACCACTGGAAAGCTTAGGATCTGTAGATGTCAATCGACTATTCAAACGTGTAAAATGGACTCTCCAAGGTTGAGAAAAACGATTTTTCCCACAGACATTTTTTTTGGAAAAACCTGCAATTTCAGTGGCTAAAAGGCCGAAAATAGGGGTATCTTAGCCACCGAAAGTCTTGGCTTTCGACAGCTAATAATGCGATTTCAGAGCATCATAAGCCACCAAAAATCCTGAAACCTCGATTTTGGGTTTCGGGGAAACATAGCAATGGTCAAAATCTTTATGTTGGCCAAACCCCTGATTGCCGAAAACCTGAAATGGTGACATGGCACTTATGTAAAACTTTATTATAGCAATTTTATTGCCGTTTATTGCTTTCGGCTTTCAGCTTTTGGGGAAACATAGCAATGGTCAAAATCTTTATGTCGGCCAAACCCCCGACTGCCGAAAACCCAAAATGGTGACGTGGCACTTATGCAAAACCTTATTATAGAAATAATGATTTTATTGACGTTTATTGCATTCTTTTAGTACCTCCTTGTGACTTGATTTCTGGGTAAAAACACATCTACACCTTCGGCAACTAAGGGCATATGAAACCTGAGATTTAAACTACCGAAATGTTTCACTTTCAGTAGCTAAACACTATACATTTTTTCCTCTTAAGCTATCAAAAGCCAAAATTTCAATATTTGTTACAACATAGGCTCCATCTAGGGATGGTGCTTTTCTGCTTTTGTGATGACTATAGGCATATTTGAAGATTTTCACAAAGTCAAAAATCACCACCTAGCTTCAAATTCGAATTTTATTTTCTTTGAAGATGTGGAGATAATCATTCAAGCTCACTTCAAGGAGAAGATCATGGAGATAGAATATCTTATCCAAGATATTTGTGGAGGATTTGAAGGGATAAGTTGAGAGAAAAGTGGATCTGTAATTATGAGTCTCTTATCTTCATTTATGTATAAATAAGAGGGTTCTCTCCTCATTTCAGAGGAGGCCTCTCTCTAGAAATAGAGAACAGAAGATTGGAACTTTGATTCATAGAGCTTTGATTCTAAGATAGTGATTTTCATTGTNATGGAGATAGAATATCTTATCCAAGATATTTGTGGAGGATTTGAAGGGATAGGTTGAGAGAAAAGTGGATCTGTAATTATGAGTCTCTTATCTTTATTTATGTATAAATAAGAGGGTTCTCTCCTCATTTTAGAGGAGGCCTCTCTCTAGAAATAGAAAACAAAAGATTGGAACTTTGATTCATAGAGTTTTGATTCTAAGATAGTGAATTTCATTGTTTTGTTATGAGTTGATAGATTAGATTGTTTATGTGAGCTCACATATGTTTTTCATTTGTCTTTACTTGTTATTTGTTGTGTGTTTGTTATAGATACTTTTCAATAATTTCATGTTTATTTCAATTAGATTTCATTTATGCACTTTCCTGTTTTCATAGATTAATTTTTCATTTGATGCCTTTGAATTTAGATTTAGTTGCTTTCATAGTTAGATTAAGTTGAATTTGCTTTCGTAGATTCACTTTGAGTCTCCTGCATAATATAGGAAGGAGAACTAGGGTAGATAGTTTAACTGTTTCATTTCAAGTTAAGTGTGTTTCCTTTTGAATGTTAGATTAGGCTAGATTTATTTTTTACATGCTTTCATAGATTAGTTGCTTAATTTAGATTAGTTACTCATTCAACGACAATAGTTTAATGGTTTCTTTCAAGAATTAGCATAGGCTAGTATACTCTTGCCCTGCATTTCCCGTGCTTACACCTCGTAAGTTTACTAACCTCCCGGATTGATAATTTATTGTCGCATTTATAAGCATTAATTTTACTCGACAAAGATGATCGTCTGGTAGGAAATCATCATCATAAATTGGTTTACTAACTTCCTCTAAAGTTCCATGGCTGTCATGATTTAAACTTAGATTTTCATTTTCAGTAATAGAAGAAGTTTCACTCACATGTTCAAGACCATGTGAATGATGCAAATATATGTAAGCATGGGCTGTAACATAACTATTTAGGAGCAGATCTATCTCTTCTTCTGTTAAAGGAGGAGGTGGTCTGTGTAATTTCTTGATCAAGCAACTATTGTTTGCTTTCTTTTCTACAAGTTGACCGTGATGCTGAATATCTTCTTCTCTAATATGATCACAAGAACTATCATATTCTGCTTCTTTATCAGCCAACTTTTCTTCATACTGATCATCTTCGTCAACTTGAGAAATTTCTGATATTCCTTCCTCCTCTTCAAGAGGATTTGTTTGATCTTTTTGTCTTATGAATTATATATTACAACAATTTTCAAAAAGTATTTCAACTGAATATATTCTTTTACAATGTGATGAAAAAGTATGTGAAAATCTTTCAATGAAGGAATACTGGAATGGGGTAAAGATTTATACCAAAGCCTAGCATCTCTTTCCAATGAAAACATAAACAGTTTCATGAGGACATCTTCATGATGTACATTTAATTCATCCATGAGCTTGTGGAATTCAAACAAGTGTTGAGCAAGATTGTCGTCTGCATATTCTCCAAATTTAGGAAGGACATCTTCCCAAACTTTAATGTCTGAAACAGTGTTTGGAAAACCATAAACATTTGGAAAGTCCAGAGGAGCAAACCTTGCAGCAATCCGAGCAGCGAATGAATTCGATATTTTGAGACCAGTGGAGTTGCCAGTGAATCATGTAGAGTTTTCGAACCAAGGAGTCGCTAGGTGAATGATCACAACCACTTTAATGCCTATCCCTTGTTCACCATCAAGAGATAGATTTGAACTTTTTTTGTATCCCAGGGAAGATCACTTCGTCCTCCGTCCCCGACAACGGCGCCAGAAAATGTTGTCGCAAGAGTTGACTATAGGCTGTAATAGAGCCAAGCCTTAGCACATTTTAAATGAGATAATAAATCATTTCTTGGAACTTGACTTGGGTTGCTGCAAGCCAATCCCCGAGGTAACCTGAAACTTGCTTTAGAGTGTGTTTCTAACCTAATACACTCAGAGAGGGGTCTCTCAATAGCCAAAGGCTCTTTACTCAAAGAATATTCAGTAATTACAGTAAGAAGGCTGGATTTCTTATAAGACAAGATATTTTGATAAGGTTGGCGGTTGCACATATTTGAAAAGGGCCTATTAGGTGATGGAGTCAAGTGAAAACCAAAGAAAAGGGGTAATAACAATGATCGTGTTACTTGAGGGAAATGAGGCAAAGTAAGTCTATCTTTCAACAATCGATAATCAAGATATGGAAGCAGAAAAGAAAAGGAAAAGAACATCACAGTGAAAGCATCTAACAAGGATGAATTTTCACTACAACTTTAGAGGAAAAATACTGGAGGTTAAAAACTAGGTGCAAAGCACTAATCTTGAGTGAATTCTGACTAGTCATCATTGAAACACAACACATATCAACTGTGTGTAAGGAGCATGCAAAATGAATTCCAAACAAATTTTAACTTAGTTTATAAAGGGAGAGATAAACCATATGAATATAACAAAATAGAGAACATACTAAAGGAATCAACCATGATGAATCTCACATATCAAGTGAACACATCTCTCCTGCATTACTCTATTAAGGTCTTCAAAATAACTTAGTTTTCAATAGAATCCCTCTTCAAAAGAGGTCCCCCCCGTCTCTCATAAAAGAGATATACAATTTATAAGCCTTCCACGTATAACATATGAGAAACGACCTCAAAATCGACTGAGAAATGAACTAGCAGTTGTTTAACTGAAATCTGGGTGCGTTCCTACATTTATGGGCCATGTCTGCAGCGCCATATTGCAGAGAACGTTTTCCTACCTTCACAAGATCTAAATTTGGATATGAATATACCACTAGAAATATTAGGATTTGTAGATGTCAATTGACTATTCAAACGTGTAAAAAAACCTCTCCAAGATTGAGAAAAGTGAATTTTCCCACAGGTAGTTTTTTTGGAAAAAACTGCGATTTCGGTGGCTAACAAGCTGAAAACAGGGGAATCTTAGCCACCAAAAGTCTTGGCTTTCGGTAGCTAATAGTGCAATTTCAGAGCATCGTAAGCCACCAAAAGTCTCGAAGAAATGGAGCAATGGTCAAAATCTTTATGTTGGCCAAACCCCCGATTGTCGAAAACCTGAAATGGTGACGTGGCACTTATGTAAAACCTTATTATAGCGATTTTATTTCCGTTTATTGCTTTCGACTTTTAGCTTTCGGGGAAATAGAGAAATGGTCAAAATATTTATGTCGGACAAACCCCCGACTTCCGAAAACCCAAAATGGTGATGTGGCACTTATGTAAAACCTTATTATAGTGATTTTATTGCCATTTATTGCATTCTTTTAGTACCTCCTCGTGACTTGATTTCTGGGTAAAAACGCATCTACAATTTTGGCAGCTAAGGGCATATGAAACCTGAGATTTAAGCTACTGAAAGTTTTCACTTTCGGTAGCTAAACACTATAAATTTTTTCCTCTTAAGCTACCGAAAGCCAAAATTTCAATATTTGTTACAACACCCACATCTGTGAGTAAAGGAGGCATTCCCCTTCCTCTGGTTCTTCTAGTTCACTTGGCTGGACTTTGGTGGCAACGATAGTGACGCTGGGTTTGACATTGATAATCCGCTTCCCTCCTTTTGGATTTGATTTGGAGTCAGAATCTTCCTCTGAAGCGAAAGCTTTCATTTCGACCACCAGTGATTGTTTGGAGCAACATTCTTCGATGTTGTGACAAGGGATTTTATGGTATTCACACCGCTTTCTCGTGTCCTTCTTCAACTTCTCATTACCCTTCTTATGTTGCGGCTTGGATTGGTTGTCCTGAGAGTGGCCACCTTTTCTCTATACCTTGTTTTGTGGGTTGGGGCTTCCTTTTCCTTGCTTCAACTATGAGGAGTTTGCAGATCCAAACTCTCGCCTCTTCTGCTTAAATTTCTGCTTGATCTTGACAACTTATCTATAAGCCATACCCAATGATGCGATGTCCAAAAAATTCATTTTTGTTTGAATGTATATATGTAGACAGTTGAGGTATTTGAGCACTAGATGTCATTCAGAGTCTTTGATACCCAATTTGGTGTGCAGGGTATGGAAAATATTGGTGAAATCTAGTACTGTCTGGTCCCTTTCCTCACAGAAGGTGGTCCATCTTGTGTACTAGTCCTCATAGCTTCCAATAGGGTAGTAATGCTCTTTAATGGCATCCCTGGAGGAATCCCATGTGGGGGCGACCACAAATATTGCAGATTCCTCTATGGCCCTTTGCTCAGAGTAAGTATCCCACTAGTCCTTAACATGGGGACGACCTTGAGGAGTGCAAAAGTAATATTTTTCCTATTGGAAAAATTGTGGACCAAAAAGTACCCTTCGAGCAAATTCAACCATTTATCTACAACATATGCATCTATCATTCCTTCAAATAATAGAATATCAAAATTTATGTGTACCTTGAAGGGGGTTGCATGACTACTTGATGAAGATGTGTCTCCTGTGGTCAACCGCCGAAGGATCTGTGCAAATTTTTCCATCATTTCGTTCCTTTGTCGCACAAGGGCTTCCTCGAGCAACAATTTAAATGGATATCCTGCTCCATCATCTTTCTTCTCGTTGTTATAGCAAATTTTGCCTCACCTCATGCAACTTGCTTAGATGGCCTTTCCATTTCCCTATGCAGACTTGAAGTCCCCTTTTATACCTTCCAGAGAAAAAAAAACACATTTTTCCACATACATGCACCCTATTAGTTAGACAACAAGTGTATATGTATTTTTCTCCACTACAAACCACATACATTGGGTATGGTGCTCAAAATAAAAAATGATATCGGGTTTCCATGTCACATCAAGAGATCCATGATCCTTGACCTCCCATATACTAGAAACGCTCTGACTCGGCCCTTCATTTCCTTTGAAGGCCATAAATTGAGCCATATCCAAGCCATGGAAAAGGAGGAGAATTCAACTTTGAGAGCAAAGATACTCTGGAGAAATTTCACTTCACATTGAGTCTGCATCCATTTATCCTTGAAAGTCTGAACTCATTGTTTAGCCCCCAAGCTCTTCCTTCTTTATGGATAATCTCATTATCTCCTTTATATGAGCTTGCCTTTGGTGGAGGATTGAAGTGGTGGAGGCCCAACTAGAGGGACTTAGTTTCTCGATTCCGTGAAGCGTTGTTATAGAAGTTTCTCACCTATATACTTCTGTTGATTATTTTAATAGAAATACTCTTTTCTCGTCCAATTGATATCTTGCAAATATTTGAATTATTATTCCATGGGCGTATTTGTCATGTATGTTAATAGATTATGCTAATCTACATGCTAACATTATATATTATCATCATATGCTTGCGTATCTTGGTTGTTGAGGACAAGTTGCAGGTATAAAGCTTTGGGTTGCATGCTCAACGATGGTCTTCATCGAATGTCCGGACGAGGTAGGCTCTTGACCTTGTTTTGTTAGCATTTCATTTATATAACATACTTGGGATTAGAGTTGATTTCTACGTGTCATTCCATCTGTTGTGGTTTATCCCAAGCCGTAGAGGTTTTCCTCTAACAAAATTGGTGACCATATTGGGGAATGATCTTCTGTTTGGGGTTTAGAGTGTTTTTGTCCTTGACTTGCTCTCTGTTAGCCTGAGTTTCCTTGTCGCCTGATTGCTTGACAACCTATTTTTACTTTTCATCTAAGTTTCATGGCTTAATCCTTGCCCTGACAATGTTTTACTACATATATGTGATTCTTCCCTTGACAGACGCGTACATGCATGAGCCGTCCTTCTGTAGGGTGCATACATACGCGAGTTTTTTTCAAACAATCACGTACATCAACTCTTTAGGCTTACTAGCTGAGATTGGTGTTTTCTCAGTGAGTTTGGTTGGTTGTTGAGTCTTCTTGGGTCTCTGTCTTAACTGTTGAGAGCTTACAGAGTGATATGAAACCTTCTTATTGTTGAATTTTCAGGCGATATTATTTCTTACCATCTTTTTCATTAGTTGTCCTTGCACATTGGTCCAAGTGTTTGCTTCTTGGTATCCTACTTGGATTGTCTCTTTTTGCTTGCAGTGGGGTCTATATGTGAAGCTGTTATTCAATCCTTTCATTTTTTTTTCTTTATATCGAAAATACAAAAATATTTTTCTCATTTTTCATTATGGCATTTTCTCTTTGGATTACTTAGTATTGATCTTGACACATGTGGAAATATTGCATTCTATTGAAATTGTAGAAATTGCATTGAAAGTTGCATTTAAAAGATTACCATCTCTTGAGAATTTAAGATTAGGACTTAGCAGTATTTTTATATTCATTTCTTGAGTCATAATATCATTAGTTTCACGAACACACCTCTTGAGTAAACAAAATCCATTAAAAGTAACGATGATTAACTAAAATTGATTAGAAATGATTTTATTTCTCAGGGTACACAAACAAGCATAGGACATAGGGCCTTGGAATAGGATTTTTTGAGTAAACTTCTCCAAAGCTATTAAACTAAACATATGTGTCTAACCATGGAGTGGTGAAACCCATTTTGTAATTAGTTACTTCAGGAAGCTCCATTCACACTGGAGTTAAGCACGAGGTCGTGCGAAGTTGGTTGCAGAGATAACCTCTAATACCTTCTTAGCGTCATAGATATTTTTGTGGTTTCATTCGTATATGGGGGTCTTGCTAGTACCTTTACCTTTGTGAGAGGCAATGCTTTCAAGATTTAGAGATTTGTTACCCTACCCATATGGTGGACCAAACTTACGACTGTTCACCTACACATTGGTTATATCATGGTGGCTCTAGTTGCTTGACATAGGTAGCCACATAGGTTACTTGTAGGGTTTATTCTGCAGGTGCCTTGAGTCAGATAAGGGTCGGACAACAAACAACCTTTATGGAGGATTACCTCTCCGGGGGGATCTGACCGACTGTGTTGTTAAGCCAACTAGGGCCCTTATAATTGATTATGATACCTCCAATATTTTGAAGGGAATCTTAGCCCCCTCTTAGGGGATACCTACTCTTGTGAGGGAGTCCCCTTTTCAACTACTATATCATGTTTGTGTGCATTTGGCCTTTTTTCTTTATTTTGGTGTGCTCTCTGATTGTTAGTTGGCCCTAGGATTTGGTTTCACATCGAGTCTTGAGTCATCGTGGAGCAAGACCAACCTCCTCACAGGTCTCTCAGTTTGTTGAAGTTACCACCGCATTTTGATTATTTACCAAAGTTTCTTTCTAAAAGGCATAAATTTAATAGACGTTGTACATATATCTCCACCTCCCAGACTTGTGATTATCTAGTTATGAGTACTGAGTCAAGTTCGAACAACACGGGGAGTCCCTTGACTCATATACCTTTTATGGTTAGCAGAATTCCTTCGAGTCCTTTAGCCGCAACAATTGTAGTACTGGAGGTTCCCGTCCTCACTCCTACCCATCCTTTGGTTTCTACTTGACCCATACAAACTAAACCTTTTGGGTCTCTTTTTGGTACGCCATGATACAATTCTCAGTCCATACCTTCTGTCTCTAACCCATTTTCTTTTGGTATGCCCAATATGACGTCACAACTTTCATCTTCCATTCCAGTGACTAATACAAATCCTATTTTTGGACATGGGGGCATGGCTCCTCTGCATACTCCTCTCTCGTTTGGTGGAGGTCACATTCCTTAAACGAATCCTACGGTAGGAGGCCAACCTCCCTTTCCTTCTGGATCTAATCCTAGTCTTAATGATCCTGGATGGAGTACTCAAGTGGGCAGACAAGCTACTTCCTATATTTCATCTTTTCCCCCTTCTTCCTCCATGTCGATTTCAACAAATGCATTTGTTATGAAAAATTTGCCTCTATCCTCCGGAGTTCCACCCGGAGGGAGTCAATTTCACACAATGGGAAAATCCCAACCTGGAGCTCCTCCAGCTGGGGGCAATAATTATAACCCTCATTATGCCACCCCTGCAGGTATGGTGCCCATACAACCTCTTATGAATCAATTTGGAGGAGGATATTACCCTACCAGATAGGGCCATGGTATATACCAGAACCTTGGATGGCTTGCAATCCCTCAACACCAATCTTTCCTGGGATCACGGGCTTAGACGTCGCAACCCCGGATCCCTTTTATGGCCACGCTTAATCTGCCATATTTGTCGAGATTAATGAATGACCCAGTGCGTCATGATCCATTATGCCCCCTCGTCCCCACCAAGATTCCTTCAGACATTCCAAAATTTGAGGGAAAGACGGGCGAGGATCTGGGGGATCATGTTACTACTTTTCATCTTTGGTGCTCATCCAATTTTCTTAATGAAAATTCTATTCTTTTGAGACTATTTCAACGCACCCTCATGGGGGTTGCCGTGAAATGGTACATTGAGATACCGAGGGGAACATACAGAAACTTTAATCAGATGATTTTGGTCTTTCTCAACCACTTCCAGTTGTCGGTTCGTTATGATGTCGTCATAAAAATTTTGTCGTCCTTCCGATAAGATAAGACCACACATATCTTAGACCATATCCAAGAGTGGTGTAGATGGAAGAGGTTGATTAAAGCCTACATTCCTCTAGAGTTTCTATTGGATTGGTTCCTTAAGTCCTTACTGCCTTATATTTCGAAGGATGTTTCTACATCCAGAGTAACATCTGAAGAAGAAACTATTTTCAAAGCCCAACAACTAGACCTCATATATGCTCAGTCTGAGATGTTGTATGAAATTCTTCCTGATATGCCTTGGTCGAATTATGACCCTAGACAAAAGCTTGGGCCTCATGTCGATGGCATCATAGGCTTTACAAATGCTAAGTCTATAGACTTGGTGACAAACCAGTTGAAGGATTTGTCTCTAAGCCATCATGCAACAGGACAAGCTTCGATTTCGTCCTTCACTCCTACTTAGTGGGCGGATGTGCATTCTATACAGTCATCGACCCACCCAAATGGTAACCAAAAACTAGGCGGGAATAGAAGGAAAGGACGAGGTAATAATAGTAAGGGTGGGAAAAATAATAACAAAGCCAAGGATGACACTAACAATGATAGATTGAATAATAACGCTGGTGAGGGCAAGAAAGAAAAACGGAAGGTGAAGTTTCCTTGTAAAATTTGTAAAGATGATCACCTTACCCACCTATGCCCCAAAATCAAGGAAGCCTCGAGGCTCTTATCACAACTGCCCGCTGTGCTGACCAATCTATTTCTGCATAATCAACACATGGCTTCGAGGTCCTCCAACACCGGAAATGTGTCGAGTGGGAGTCAAAACCCCTTGAAACATGAAGGTAACTGTCTATGTGTTAATATGGTCAAGTCTCAGATTGATGTAGCCACTCGATCTTGTGATTATGGTTCTTCAAAAACTATTACAGGTCCAGAGTCTCCCCCTCCCCCAAAAACACCCTTATAGATCGAAAAGCCAGAACCTTCAGCTTATATTCAGAAAGGAGTACTGAAACTCTCTGCCCACAATCCTAATGCTAGAGCTGCCCAGAACTATTCGATTGTCGAAGATCTGGGTCGAACCCCTTCTGCGATGTTGGCTTTGGAGGTGCTCCAAATGTGTCCTTCACAAAGGATTGACTTGTTATCTGCTTTAGGAGCTCTAAACACGTGTGGCTAGAAGGTTATTAAGTTTGAATTCATGGGTGTTAAGCCTCATCTGCCTTACCATGCATCCTTTCAAATCCATGTGGAGTACACAAAATTTTTCATCAAATGCACTGTAATTGATGAAGGTGCTGCAATGTGTGTGATGTCCCTAACCTGTTGGAAAACCATTGTCTCTCTGACTCTATCCCAATATATGACTATGTTGACCACATTTGATGGACATTCTTTTTGACCCCATAGAATTCTTCCCTCTTTTCTAGTCTAGTTAGGTGGAAAGACAGTGGAGGTTGATTTTGAGGTGGTTGATGCACCCCTTGACTATAATTTACTACTAGGGTGTAATTGGATTTATGCCATGATCGTTGTCGCATCATCTGTTTTCCACACTTTATGTTTTCCTCACGAAGGGAAAATAATGATGATTGATCAATTGTCCTTTGTGCATGCTAGTCCTAATGCATCAGTTGGAACTTCTTTCCCAGTGATCAACGATTCTCGACAGGACATCGTGGATGTTGGTGTCAGAATGTATTCCTATCTCATGGGTATCTTTGATTTCATGGCACCAATCTGAAGAAATATGAGGTCCTAATAGGTTTCCAACTAGGTTTGTCTTTGACCTCAAGTTGGCTCTAAGTTTCAACTGTCAAACACTTCTTTTCTGTTGTTTAATAACAAAAAACTATTCAAGAACTTTTCTGATGTTTTAGTTATGGTTACATAAGCTTTAAGGTGCTCTAGCATGTAGTTTTAGTAGCCCATAGGTTAGCACATGCATACCTCAAATATATAACACACCTCTAGATCTTTACAACTGACATAATGTTGTTCTAAACTCTAACATACATGAAAATATGACACAATATTTTTTGGTCAACACAACCCTGGATAAACCCCCCCGGGGAAAACCAGTTTGGAATATAAGTCTATATATGTGATGTAAAGAATGTGAGATACAACAAGTACATGACACCAATGGACTTGATACAATGGCATTCCCTCTCAAGCTGCTATACACGTCCAAGAAGGTGAATGTGCCCAAGCATGGTGCACCCTTCTCCTTTGTTGCTCAATCTCATTGAAACCTTGCACCCTTGCTCCTTGTTGCCTTGTAGAAGAAACCCTTGCACACAAATTTGAACTTATGTGCTACCTCTCCAAAAAAAACTCCTCAAAGCAATCTGACAAGTGTAAGGCCTCCCTTCTAGGTGTGTGCCCTCCTCCTATAGTGCACCCTCCTCCAAGCTATCATCAACACCACAAAATAATGGAAGCCAAAGCCTCCTAGAGCCCTCCATGGAAGGAGGCACCCTTGAAACCCTCATCCATTTCTTCCATTCCCATCTCCATTGATCTCCTCTTCCTTTCCAAGTGAAAAAAACATAGAATGAGCCTCTCTTGGCCCTCTGCGCCCCTCTTGAACCTCCATAAGGAAACCTAAGAGATCGATGGCTAAGATCTCTCCATCCATTCTCTAATCAAAGGTTGATATCATCCCATAATAATCTCACTCACAAACGCATGTTGGGTTAAGTTTCATAAGTTCACTTTATGTCCCCTCATTTACCCACAAAGTGAATAATTAGTCACTTTTTCCTAAGTGACNCATTCACCCACTTAGTGAATAATTAGTCACTTTTGCCTTAAGTGACAAAAATTCAACTTTTTGACTTAAGTGAAGTCAAAGTTGAATTAGACATAAAGTACAAGGTACATAGTCCTAATGTAATTCCCACTTGTGGTTAGAGACTCAAAACCACAAGGGGACCACTTCCCAAGGTACCCAAATCTCAACATTATCCCCATTTTGTGGGATAACTAAGGAGATGATGTCTCGAGGCCCTCAGGTTGTAGATATGGAGTGCCGAGAGACCACATGACTAGCAGTGTCCACTTGCACATATGGAAGCCCGCTCTATCATCACATTTTGGATCTATTGTTAGCACATCCACCACACCAGCTAGCTTTTGGAAGGTAGATGGGTCTTGCTCCATGCGGTACAAGTTAAGTATTGTGGTAGGTAATCACCCTAATATTTGAGGCATTTAAACATGTTGTATTTAAGCTGCTTTTGATTATAGAATGCCTGCTTGGACATTATGCTTTTGACCCTGTTTCACCTTGGTGAGTGTCATAGAGTTCCTAGCAAGTGGCCAACCTTTGGGGAAGGTTTGCAATCGGGGATCCATTGAGGGTTTATCGTACCATTCTCAACCATACTTACCACTTTCCTCTCATTACGTTCCCACCATATTGCCCTCTTCTAGGCCCTTTGACTTTAGTGATCCAAGAAGGGCATGTACCTCATTTGATGGGAAGAAGGGGCTGAAGGCCGAGGGGGATGGTTGCTGGCAAAAGATAAGAGCCTAAAATATAAACCTTCTAGATGCTCGCCCAGTCAGGTCTTGAGAATGATGAACTGCTTCTCTTGAAGGAATTGAAGACCTGCACAATATCAAACACATAATAAATATCCCGCTTGAATATAAGACTAGCACAAGTGCGTTACAACGCTTTACATGGTTACCCCTATGGCACTTTGTGGACCTCTTTGTTCAAGTGACACTGTGTTATTTCCCCCTAAGCTAATCGATTCACTATTGGGAGTGCACACATGTTTGGATCATTGATTAATTAATAAATGTCAAAAAATGGGCTTGGAAAAAGGTTGCATTGAGGAAGAAGGTGCAACACACCCCCT
>JZKD02S2354478.1:0-27021 GCA_000966675.3 Picea glauca | reverse complement strand
ATTAATCACTAACCAATAATTTAACACTTAATCATTTAATGACTCATTTAATAATTAATCATACATTAACCCTTAATCAAAGAGTTAATCATACTTAAGCTAATCATAAAAAAAATAATAATTAATTAACAACATATAATTAATTAAGGTTATATAATAATTAATTATAATTAGCTAGTCTTTAAGATTATTTATGAAATTATTCATATTAATAAGAAAAGGGTCATTACACCCTCCTTCATACAACCCTGGGTCGTGTCCTTGTGCTAATGTGCGATTGTAGGTGTAGAAAGAGTGGTTTCAAACCAACTCACTTTTCACCCTGCAATCCTCCTCATGCTGCCACACATCCATTTGCGAATACCATGGTTCCAATTGCGGCCCGCTCTAGAATAATTATCTTCCGCGCAAGTTCTGGCTCCACAATTCTTCTTGTCCATTGATCTCCTACCTCTCGGTGCTGCTTCGTGATCAATGGATGCTATTGAATCTCCTTTCCTACCATCTACACACGATCTCAAATCATCAGGATCTGTCGCCATGTAGATCCCCTCTAAATCAATGACTATCATTGATTCCGTCTCTCCGGCCTTTGTGAGTTTTGACTCTCAATATTTCGCTTCCTCTGTATGGAAATATTACAGAATGGAAGATTTGTTGCCACCTATCTCCTTGAATCTATGGCCAATATATCCTCTGTGAGTTCGACCTTCGAGAATCTTGATTCTTAAACCCTCACCCCTACTGACTGGTTATCTCCCAGAGTGAAAGATCGGTTGACATGTCTCCTTCCAAATCAATGGTTGTGCTCCCACTTCGGGACTTTGGTCTCCTCAACCATATCAATTCCCCCCCTAACTCCCTTCTTGATTGAAAATTGAGATATTCTCCAGGTCTTCAGACCTTTTCCTCCTCTGCTTTCCTCTGGAGTCCTATATCTGGCGTCGCGTTTCCTCCTTCACATCGATGACTCTCGTCGTTTCGGAACTTCGGCCTTCAACATTCTCAAATTTCAACAAACGAAAACCTCTGGAGTGAATCTTTCCAAAGTGTCAGATCTCTTGACATCTATCCTCTCTTAATCCAATGATTTTTCAATGGCTGTCTAATGGAGTGAGTCTTCATCCTCCACGTGTCCCTTCACAAATCATTAAATTCATGTTCCTCCTTTGGGATCAACGACCCTCAATGCTTTAGAATGTTCCAAAAATTATTTCCATAAAAACCTCGGAATGCAATCCTCGGAATTCCATGATCTAGTGGAACCTGTGCCTTTATAGATCGATGAATATCGTTCTCTTCGACTATTCAGGCTTTGGCGATGTCAAACCCTTCTCCTTCGCGTCCTCCCAGAGTGACTTCACTCAAAATCCACAATATTTCACCATGTGTTCCCTTTTCTATATCTGAAGGCTCAGATTCTCTTCAGGCTTCGACGATTCGACAGTTTCAATTCTCAAACTGAAACTCCTTTGTAAATTCCCTCGGAGCTCGTGATCTGGTGACAAGTGTCCCCTTGGAGATCAACAACTCTTGGATCTTCAGTTTCTCTACCTTTGGATGTTTCAATGTCACACCTCTATCTCCTTCTGGATCTCACGACCCGTTGACATGTATTCCCTTTGGATCTGACAGTCCAGATTCATTTCGACCCTTCAACTGTTTAACCTTCAGAAGTTTCAAATTCTCTGTGTGCTCATTCCTCCCAAAGTGTTTCCACCCGAAATCGATAGAATTCTGCCACGTGTCCTTCCAGTTGATGGATGGTCCCAAATGGTTTTTGGGACTTCACCTCTTTAGCACATCTACTCTTCTGTGTGTACATGAAGCATTAAAGCTCATGCACTTCTTCCCATATCCAACGATTGTTGGTCCTTCATGCTCATATCCAATGGATGGGATCTATTCTTCTCTCCTGTGCTATCCTTGTTCACTGCACATTGATCCAATGGACCAGGCTTCTCCTTACAACCAATCTGATGGTTGTTGTTTCTCCTCCTGCTGAAATTTAGAGTTCTCTCGACTCAGAATATTTTTTAAGTGTTAAAAGCTTTCAACTTTTGAAGTTTCTCCTGTGAACTAGACTCTTGGGTCTCGCTTCACTCTTGCAGAGTTATCTCTTCTAAGATTTTTGGAATTGTAACAAGTCCTTCTCCTATGCACTCTATGCGTTATCCCTTCTGATCTTGGTCTCCTCGAATACTTCGATCTCCCACACACTCCTTGCATTTTTAGGATTTTTTCAAACTCAATTATGAAGGATTTCTTTAAAAGAAAGTATTCTTGCCCTCCTAGCATTATCCTGGCTCGATGCACACATTATAGAGATTTTCCTCAGAGTATTTAGTAAATCCATTTCTCTCCAAACTCAACACAAATTTCTTCCTTCTGTGCACACCGTGCACTTCTATTGATGAAGGTTTCAATGCTATCTCTCTTGAGCTTCCCCGAGGTTAATTCACCTCTGTCAATGCACCCTTTGCGGATTGTGTGCACACCTTACACTCCTGGAAATAAAATGAGAGAAGCAATTGAAACTCATTCAATACTTCATCAATCCATGCATTCATACATGAAAATGCATAAAACATATAAAGCATACAAATACATAAACACATGATATGCAAGAAAAATTGTTTTTCTATTATCTCTGTGTGTCTATACAGATGTTTACAAAAACTGGACTATAACAGAGTCCCAATTCTCTCAAGATATCCTAAGAACTTATAATACCTCCTAAGGCCTCTTTACCCAGACCTCTCTACCAAATATCTCTCTCTCTCTATCTCTCTCTTCCAATTACAGAAGAGGGCTCTACGAGATTAATCCTCTTCACTGGCTTAGTGCCATTACTATCTCAACTATGGCACCATACTCCTACAACTTCATTACATAAATAAAATGTCTATTCTGACTCAGACCAAGAAATGATTTAAAATCAACCATTTAAGGTGATCTATCCACTACCTATACAAAGGAATGGCTTGGTTCTTACAACCTTACAATGAAAATCCCCATGGGATAAGATTTTGAATTTAAAAATGAGAGGGTCAATGCCTCTCCCTTTATCCATTGCGTATTTGTGCATTTACTTGTTGGCACATTTGATGGCATGAAGGGATGCTCCTACATCATACTCCACAACTGGGAAAATCATGATCTCCTACTCATGAGTTCTTCTTCTTCAGTGTTGAAATCCTCCTGGATCCCAAATTCTCCCTTGGAGTTGTCCTCTTGCTCCTCTCCAACTGTGCTTCTGCTGTTGCTGTTGCTTCTTCTTTTGTTTCTTTCCTACTACTATGATAGGTTCTCTTCTATTCATATCCCCTTTGTTGACTGCTTCTACTGACCTCAACATCAACTTCCTGATATCTTCTATCACTCTGTCCATCTGCTCCAGTGGTTGGATCCTCTTATGCAGTCTTCTCTGCTGCACTTCCTTCTTATCAGTGGGCAGATCTACTTGATCTCCCATGATGTCTTTACTTCCCCTTGTGGAATTGAGTTTCCATTTTTCTATAGATTCCAGTCCTGCAGTCTCATCACCAAGTTGTTGCTTAGGTTTCTCCTCTGAAAGATTATCTCCTGTCAGCTCCTCATATGATGGCATATCTCTAACTCCCTCCAACCGTTCCTCTGGTTGGTATGCTCCTCCATATTCTTGCAACTTAGCTTGTTGGATGTGCAAGATTTGCACCATCACCCTCCTCTCTAGGGATTCCAATTATGCATATAGATCAACAAAGTCCATGCTGTCTTCTTCCTTTTCTGTTGCAGGTTCCAGTGCTGCAGTCATCTCTTGTTCAAATTCCTGGCTGAAAATTTTGAGCAATTCAGCTGAATGCTCTTCTCCTTTTGCTGGAGTAGACATTAGTGTCTGGTCAATTTATTCCTCTTCTCCTTGGGTGGCTTCTAATATCTTCTCTTTCATCATGAAAGTCACCGGTGGCTACCCTTCTTCTGTTATTGCATCTACAACACATGCTCTGGCCTTAATTGGGCTATCTAGTAGGAATATCCAAATTCCCCCAATAATCAGAATGCTCCTCTGATCCTCCTCTTGTATGGTGAAAGTATTTAACTTCTCATCATCTTCATTAACATGGTCTGCAAATCCACATGAATATTCACCTATCAACACTCCTTCTGAGCTCCTGATATTTTTAGACGGTCTCATTTATTTCCCTCTGCCCACTTGGAAATTTGGGATTTATCTTATGTCCACTTGACATTCTATGAGATCAACCGATCCCATATCATTGCCCACCTAGCAATATGAAATTTCAACACTACTCCTCTGGTAGTATTCGAGACCTTAACCTAATCTCTTTCCATTGCCCACCTAACAACTTGAAAGTCCATTTCTGTTCACCTGGCAATTTATGAGATCTTCCTCTAATCTCACCCCCTCCTCATCACTGAGGTGTCTCCCAATTTCTGGTTCATAGATGTGAATCCATTCTTCCTCTATGTCACTAAGGTTTTTAGCATGCCTCAACCACCTTCTCAATAGTATTTATTGTTCTTTGGCCAAAAATATCTTAATTGGCCACTTCACCTTCTTCTTCATGGGCCACTCATACACCCAATGCACTTTTGCATCCTGTTTCATTTTAAATGCAAGCTTCTCCATTTGTGCTCTTGTCTAATTGAACTCCAAATCCATCTCTAGATTGTTCTTCTACTGGTGGCCTTCTCTTCGACCATTTCCACGGCCTTCAGTAGTCATTTCCACCTTCTACTTGCCCTCCTGGAAAGCCTACAGATCACTCTACATCTGAGAGCATCTCCATCTTCTCTCACAACTCACCTGGCTATTTAAAGTTTTTCTATTGCTGTGCGTGTGCAACAACTTCTCACAGAGTATCAATACTATGCCTTCTTTTCACCTATTTCCTACAGGAAAATTTGAACCTATGATACCATCTAATGTTACCATATCATCACCTGTCACCTCTTTCTGGTCTGCTGTCTGTAAACAAAATTTGACCTTCTCCCTTTTCTCTTTTGCCTTAAATCTATAGACGAAAAGCAACTCTCATACCACCTGACATAGCCCCCCTCCCCTCCCGGGGTTCTGCGACCTCTCGGTCTAGGATTTTTCTAATTGTTGAGTCAGATTGATTCCTCGAGCTCCTGATCAAACCCAAATAAATTATGCATAGGTCCCTTTTCCTCCTGTGTACAGGTCCCGACAAACCCGCGGGATAATTTCCATGCGATCCCAAAGCACTAGTTTAAGGCATAAGCCCCTCCTTCATACAAACCTGGGTCATGTCCTTGTGCTAATGTGCGATTGTGGGTGTGACAATAGTGGTTTCAAACCAACCNCAAACCAACTCACTTTTCACCCTGCAATCCTCCTCATGCTACCACACATCCATTTGCGAATACCATGGTTCCAATTGCGGCCCGCTCTAGAATAATTATCTTCCGCGCAAGTTCTGGCTCCACAATTCTTCTCGTCCATCGATCTCCTACCTCTCGGTGCTGCTTCGTGATCAATGGATGCTATTGAATCTCCTTTCCTACCATCTACGCACGATCTCAAATCATCAGGATCTGTCACCATGTAGATCCCCTCTAAATCAATGACTATCATTGATTTCGTCTCTCCGGCCTTTGGGAGTTTTGACTCTCAATATTTCGCTTCCTCTGTATGGAAATATTACAGAATGGAAGATATGTTGCCACCTATCTCCTTGAATCTATGGCCAAGATCTCCTCTGTGAGTCCGACCTTCAAGAATCTTGATTCTTAAACCCTCACCCCTACTGACTGGTTATCTCCCAGAGTGAAAGATCGGTTGACATGTCTCCTTCCCAATCAACGGTTGTGCTCCCACTTCGGGACTTTGGTCTCCTCGACCATATCAACGCCCCCCCTAACTCCCTTCTTGATTGACAATTGAGATATTCTCTAGGTCTTCAGACCTTTTCCTCCTCTGCTTTCCTCTGGAGTCCTATATCTGGCATCGCGTGTCCTCCTTCACATCGATGGCTCTCGTCGTTTCGGAACTTCGGCCTTCAACATTCTCAAATTTCAACAAACGAAAACCTCTGGAGTGAATCTTTCCAAAGTGTCAGATCTCTTGACATCTATCCTCTCTTAATCCAATGATTTTTCAATGGCTGTCTAATGGAGTGAGTCTTCATCCTCCACGTGTCCCTTCACAAATCATTAAATTCATGTTCCTCCTTTGGGATCAACGACCCTCAATGCTTTAGAATGTTCCAAAAATTATTTCCATAAAAACCTCGGAATGCAATCCTCGGAATTCCATGATCTAGTGGAACCTGTGCCTTTATAGATCGATGAATATCGTTCTCTTCGACTATTCAGGCTTTGGCGATGTCAAACCCTTCTCCTTCGCGTCCTCCCAGAGTGACTTCACTCAAAATCCACAATATTTCACCATGTGTTCCCTTTTCTATATCTGAAGGCTCAGATTCTCTTCAGGCTTCGACGATTCGACAGTTTCAATTCTCAAACTGAAACTCCTTTGTAAATTCCCTCGGAGCTCGTGATCTGGTGACAAGTGTCCCCTTGGAGATCAACAACTCTTGGATCTTCAGTTTCTCTACCTTTGGATGTTTCAATGTCACACCTCTATCTCCTTCTGGATCTCACGACCCGTTGACATGTATTCCCTTTGGATCTGACAGTCCAGATTCATTTCGACCCTTCAACTGTTTAACCTTCAGAAGTTTCAAATTCTCTGTGTGCTCATTCCTCCCAAAGTGTTTCCACCCGAAATCGATAGAATTCTGCCACGTGTCCTTCCAGTTGATGGATGGTCCCAAATGGTTTTTGGGACTTCACCTCTTTAGCACATCTACTCTTCTGTGTGTACATGAAGCATTAAAGCTCATGCACTTCTTCCCATATCCAACGATTGTTGGTCCTTCATGCTCATATCCAATGGATGGGATCTATTCTTCTCTCCTGTGCTATCCTTGTTCACTGCACATTGATCCAATGGACCAGGCTTCTCCTTACAACCAATCTGATGGTTGTTGTTTCTCCTCCTGCTGAAATTTAGAGTTCTCTCGACTCAGAATATTTTTTAAGTGTTAAAAGCTTTCAACTTTTGAAGTTTCTCCTGTGAACTAGACTCTTGGGTCTCGCTTCACTCTTGCAGAGTTATCTCTTCTAAGATTTTTGGAATTGTAACAAGTCCTTCTCCTATGCACTCTATGCGTTATCCCTTCTGATCTTGGTCTCCTCGAATACTTCGATCTCCCACACACTCCTTGCATTTTTAGGATTTTTTCAAACTCAATTATGAAGGATTTCTTTAAAAGAAAGTATTCTTGCCCTCCTAGCATTATCCTGGCTCGATGCACACATTATAGAGATTTTCCTCAGAGTATTTAGTAAATCCATTTCTCTCCAAACTCAACACAAATTTCTTCCTTCTGTGCACACCGTGCACTTCTATTGATGAAGGTTTCAATGCTATCTCTCTTGAGCTTCCCCGAGGTTAATTCACCTCTGTCAATGCACCCTTTGCGGATTGTGTGCACACCTTACACTCCTGGAAATAAAATGAGAGAAGCAATTGAAACTCATTCAATACTTCATCAATCCATGCATTCATACATGAAAATGCATAAAACATATAAAGCATACAAATACATAAACACATGATATGCAAGAAAAATTGTTTTTCTATTATCTCTGTGTGTCTATACAGATGTTTACAAAAACTGGACTATAACAGAGTCCCAATTCTCTCAAGATATCCTAAGAACTTATAATACCTCCTAAGGCCTCTTTACCCAGACCTCTCTACCAAATATCTCTCTCTCTCTATCTCTCTCTTCCAATTACAGAAGAGGGCTCTACGAGATTAATCCTCTTCACTGGCTTAGTGCCATTACTATCTCAACTATGGCACCATACTCCTACAACTTCATTACATAAATAAAATGTCTATTCTGACTCAGACCAAGAAATGATTTAAAATCAACCATTTAAGGTGATCTATCCACTACCTATACAAAGGAATGGCTTGGTTCTTACAACCTTACAATGAAAATCCCCATGGGATAAGATTTTGAATTTAAAAATGAGAGGGTCAATGCCTCTCCCTTTATCCATTGCGTATTTGTGCATTTACTTGTTGGCACATTTGATGGCATGAAGGGATGCTCCTACATCATACTCCACAACTGGGAAAATCATGATCTCCTACTCATGAGTTCTTCTTCTTCAGTGTTGAAATCCTCCTGGATCCCAAATTCTCCCTTGGAGTTGTCCTCTTGCTCCTCTCCAACTGTGCTTCTGCTGTTGCTGTTGCTTCTTCTTTTGTTTCTTTCCTACTACTATGATAGGTTCTCTTCTATTCATATCCCCTTTGTTGACTGCTTCTACTGACCTCAACATCAACTTCCTGATATCTTCTATCACTCTGTCCATCTGCTCCAGTGGTTGGATCCTCTTATGCAGTCTTCTCTGCTGCACTTCCTTCTTATCAGTGGGCAGATCTACTTGATCTCCCATGATGTCTTTACTTCCCCTTGTGGAATTGAGTTTCCATTTTTCTATAGATTCCAGTCCTGCAGTCTCATCACCAAGTTGTTGCTTAGGTTTCTCCTCTGAAAGATTATCTCCTGTCAGCTCCTCATATGATGGCATATCTCTAACTCCCTCCAACCGTTCCTCTGGTTGGTATGCTCCTCCATATTCTTGCAACTTAGCTTGTTGGATGTGCAAGATTTGCACCATCACCCTCCTCTCTAGGGATTCCAATTATGCATATAGATCAACAAAGTCCATGCTGTCTTCTTCCTTTTCTGTTGCAGGTTCCAGTGCTGCAGTCATCTCTTGTTCAAATTCCTGGCTGAAAATTTTGAGCAATTCAGCTGAATGCTCTTCTCCTTTTGCTGGAGTAGACATTAGTGTCTGGTCAATTTATTCCTCTTCTCCTTGGGTGGCTTCTAATATCTTCTCTTTCATCATGAAAGTCACCGGTGGCTACCCTTCTTCTGTTATTGCATCTACAACACATGCTCTGGCCTTAATTGGGCTATCTAGTAGGAATATCCAAATTCCCCCAATAATCAGAATGCTCCTCTGATCCTCCTCTTGTATGGTGAAAGTATTTAACTTCTCATCATCTTCATTAACATGGTCTGCAAATCCACATGAATATTCACCTATCAACACTCCTTCTGAGCTCCTGATATTTTTAGACGGTCTCATTTATTTCCCTCTGCCCACTTGGAAATTTGGGATTTATCTTATGTCCACTTGACATTCTATGAGATCAACCGATCCCATATCATTGCCCACCTAGCAATATGAAATTTCAACACTACTCCTCTGGTAGTATTCGAGACCTTAACCTAATCTCTTTCCATTGCCCACCTAACAACTTGAAAGTCCATTTCTGTTCACCTGGCAATTTATGAGATCTTCCTCTAATCTCACCCCCTCCTCATCACTGAGGTGTCTCCCAATTTCTGGTTCATAGATGTGAATCCATTCTTCCTCTATGTCACTAAGGTTTTTAGCATGCCTCAACCACCTTCTCAATAGTATTTATTGTTCTTTGGCCAAAAATATCTTAATTGGCCACTTCACCTTCTTCTTCATGGGCCACTCATACACCCAATGCACTTTTGCATCCTGTTTCATTTTAAATGCAAGCTTCTCCATTTGTGCTCTTGTCTAATTGAACTCCAAATCCATCTCTAGATTGTTCTTCTACTGGTGGCCTTCTCTTCGACCATTTCCACGGCCTTCAGTAGTCATTTCCACCTTCTACTTGCCCTCCTGGAAAGCCTACAGATCACTCTACATCTGAGAGCATCTCCATCTTCTCTCACAACTCACCTGGCTATTTAAAGTTTTTCTATTGCTGTGCGTGTGCAACAACTTCTCACAGAGTATCAATACTATGCCTTCTTTTCACCTATTTCCTACAGGAAAATTTGAACCTATGATACCATCTAATGTTACCATATCATCACCTGTCACCTCTTTCTGGTCTGCTGTCTGTAAACAAAATTTGACCTTCTCCCTTTTCTCTTTTGCCTTAAATCTATAGACGAAAAGCAACTCTCATACCACCTGACATAGCCCCCCTCCCCTCCCGGGGTTCTGCGACCTCTCGGTCTAGGATTTTTCTAATTGTTGAGTCAGATTGATTCCTCGAGCTCCTGATCAAACCCAAATAAATTATGCATAGGTCCCTTTTCCTCCTGTGTACAGGTCCCGACAAACCCGCGGGATAATTTCCATGCGATCCCAAAGCACTAGTTTAAGGCATAAGCCCCTCCTTCATACAAACCTGGGTCATGTCCTTGTGCTAATGTGCGATTGTGGGTGTGACAATAGTGGTTTCAAACCAACCCGTTTTTCTCCCCGCAATCCTCCTCATGCTTCCATGTATCCATTTGCGAATACCGTGGTTCCAATTGTGGCCCGCTCTAGAATAATTATCTTTTGTGTAAGTTTTGAATTCAAAATCCTTCTCATCCTTTGATCTCCTACCTCTCAGTGTTGCCTCACAATCAATGAATGCTATCAAATCTCCTTTCTTGCCATCTACACATGATATCAGATCGTCGAGATCTGTTGCCACGTAGCTCCCCTCTAAATCAATGACTGTCGTTGATTCCGACTCTCCGACCTTCAAGAGTTTTGACTCTCAACCTTCTGCTTCCTCTGTATGGAAATATTCCAGAGTAAAATATATGCTACCACCTTTCTCCTTGAATCTGCGGCCAGGATCTCCTCCGTGAGTCTAGCCTTCAAGAATCTTGATTCTCAAATCCTCACCCCTGCTGATTGGTTATATCCTGGAGTGGAAGATCGGTTGACACGTCTCCTTCCCAATCAACGATTGCGCTCCCACTTTGGGACTTTGGACTCCTCAACTAGATCAACGGCCCCCCTTGACTCCCTTCTCGATTGATGATCGATATCTTCTCTAGGTCTTCAGACCTTTTCCTCCTCCTCTTTCCTCCAAAGTTATAGATCTGGCACCGTGTGTCCTCCTTCACATCGATGACTCTCGTTGTTTCATAACTTTGGCCTTCGACATTCTCAAATTTGAACAAACACAAACATCCAGAGTGAATCTTTTTGAAGTGTCAGATCTCTTGAGACCTATCCTCTCTTGATCCAATGACTGTTCAATGGTTGTCTAATGGAGTGAGTCTCCATCCTCCACGTGTCCCATCACAGATAAAAGATCTGTGTTCCTCCTTTGGGATCAAGGGCCCTTAATCATTTTGGCCCTTGGTGCTTCGAAACATCAAAAAACTTCTTTCCATAAAACCCCTTGGTGGTACCTATCTCTTTCCAGATCGACGACTATCGTTTGATTCAACTATTCAGGCTTCAACAATGTCAAACCCTTCTCCTTTGCTTTCTCCTGAAGTGACTTCACCCGGAATCCATGATCTTTCACCATGTGTCCCCTTTTCTAGATATGAAGGCTCATATTCTCTTCGGGCTTCGACGATTCGATAGTTTCAATTCTCAAACTGAAACTCCTTTCTAAATTCCCCCAGAGCTCGCGATCTGGTGACAAGTGTCCCCTAGCAGATTGACAACTCTCGTCTCTTCGACTGCTCGGTCTTCAGATGTTTCAACGTCACAACTCCACTTCCTTCTAGATCTCATGACCCGTTGACACGTATACACTCTGGATCTAATGGTCTAGATTCATTTCATCCCTTTGGTTGTTCAACCTTTGGAAGTTTCAACTTCTCTGTGCACTCATTCCTCCCGGAGCGTTTCCACCCGAAATCGATATACTTCCACCAAGTGTCCTTCCAGTTGATGGATGGTCCAAAATGGTTTTCGGGACTTCACCTCTTTAGCACGTCTGCTCTTTTTTGTGTACACAAAGCGTTAAATATTGTTCACTTCTTCCCAGATCCAACGATTGTTGGTCCTTCACGCTCAGATCCAATGGATGGGATCTGTTCTTCTCTCCTGCACTATCCTTGTTCGCTGAGCACTGATCCAATGGACCAAGATTCTCCTTACAACCAATCCGATGGTTTCTGTTGCTCCTCCTCCTGAACTTTGGACTTCTCCCGAATCAGAATATTTTGTAAGTGTTCAAAGCTTTCAGCTTTTGAACTTTCTCCTATGAAACTGACTCTTGGGTCTTGCTTCACTCTTGCAGTGTTATCTCTTTTGATATTTTTGGACTTGGAAGAAGTCCTTATCCTACGCACTCTATGTGTTACCCCTTCTGATCTTGGTCTCCTCAAAGACTTTTATCTCCCACACACTCCTTGTGTTACTGGGATTTCATCAAACTCAGATCCAAATGATTTCTTTAAAATAAATTCTTCTCGCCCTCCTAGTGTTCTCCTGGCTCGATGCACACGTTGCATATATTTTCCTCACAGAGTGTTCAGTAACTCTGTTTCTCTATGAACTCAACATTGATTTCTTCCTTCTGTGCACACCATGCACTTTTATTGATGAAGGTTTTGATGCTATCTCTCCTGAGCTTCCCTGAGGTTAATTCACCTCTGTCAACACACCCTTTGCGGACTGTGTGCACACCTTGCACTCCTAGAACTCAAATGAGAGAAACAATAAAAAAACATTCAATACTTCATCAATTTGCGCATTCAAACATGAAAATGCAGAAAACATATAAATCATACAAATACATAAACAAACGATATGCAGGAAAAACTACTTTTCTATTATCTCCGTGTGTCTATACAAATGTCTACAAAAACTAGACTGTAACAGAGTCCAAGTTCTCTCGATCTCTCCTAATAACTTCTAATACCTCCTAAGGCCTCTCTACCCATACCTCTCTACCAAAGATCTCTCTCTCTCTTTGTCTCTCTCTGCCAATTACAAAAGAGGGATCTACGGGCTTAATCCTCTTCACTATCTTAGTGCCATTACTATCTCAACTACGACACCATACTCCTATGGCTTCATTACATAAATGAAATGTCTAGTCTGATTCAGACCAAGAATTTCTTTACAATCAACTATTTAAGGCGATCTATCCACTACCTGTACAAAGGCATGGCTTGGTTATTACAACCTTACAACACAAATCCCTATGGGATAAGATTTCAAATTTAAAAATGAGAGGGTCAATGCCTCTCACTTTCTCCATTGCATGTCTATGCGTTGGCTTGTTGGTACATTTTCTGGCGTGAAGGGATGCTCCTGCATCAAAAGAGGTCTAGGGGTGGTCGAATACCTTCATGTGGATATTGGAAGATGATTAAGCTATGCCTAGTCATAAAGAGGTACTTGTACATCCTCTAAGACAACCTTTTATGACCACTGATTAACAGTTACACTAGGTACAAACAGCTTTGGTTGAATGCTCTAATTGGAGGATATGAAGTGTGGGAGGTCATGCTCGATCTATGATTGGATGCAAATATCCTACTAAATAAATTTTGGGAGTTCATGGGAAGGTCGATCTTAGTTTACCCGTTGATACAATTGTGGTTGGAAAATGAATTGAGGATCTTCCCAATTGATAGGTTGGAACAAATGGAGGTTGATATCGATGGAATGAAGACCTTTGCCGACTTTGAAGTCATCAATAAATTGGATGAAAAGGATACCTACCCTACACTGATGGGTATCTCGGAATTGAAGTAGAGGTGGTTGTTGTCTGAGAAATAATGTTGCAAAGTTGTTCAACCATTAAACCCAACATTAGGTAAGTGCTTTATGGAACTAGTGGAGGAAATTTTGGATGAGTGCACCCTAGATCAATTGTATAGCCTCGTTGTAGGGAACCAAAATGATTGCATTAATCTTACAAAGGATGGAGAGATAAGTTGGTATAGTGTATTCTCCTTCTATAGTGGATTTAGAAGTTGTCATTAACTAATCATATAATGTATAATATGCATAGTGCACCTAGCAATTCACATTACTATGAGAATGTAAGTGGATTGGAAAAGAGTTGAAGGGCATATAAAATTTTGGTGGTATGTTTGATGCAGTTGACCAAGTAGAGGAATATATTGTTCCCACATAGAGGATTGCAACATTGAATATTTATTTAGTGGAAACCCCATCATGATGGTGGAAAACACATAAGGATATTTTGATTTCTGGGAAGTTACGATAGAGGTTGATTAAAGATCCACTTCCTATCGAACCTAAGGGTCTTACCAATATATGACAAGTCTAGTCCTGCTAACCTATCTTTGTAGTTTGGTGAAACCTTTGACCAACATGGAGATGTGAATAGTTGTGAAAAAAATTGAATGGCATAATATGTTCTACTCAACAATGGTGCATATATTTGTGCACACCTTAGAGTCATTGAAGAGGAACTAGTACTTGTAGATAAAAATGTGATAGTAGATGCATTATTAGCTAGATATATGATAAATATTTTGCACTACTTTCCAACTCCGTGGGATGAAGACACCATATCTAGGGGTACTTCAATTCATTCAATGTCACTTGTATATGGAGCATCCACAATTACTAACTGTAGATTTTGTAGAGGGGAACCTTGCAAAGGGTAACTGTATGGACATGAAAGTTGATCCCGCCAATTTAAAACACATAGAGGAGCTATGGCATATGTGGTTTGATTAAACAAAAGGTCACCACATTGTTCAAGATAAAGGTGATACTAGAAATCCAATGTATTATCATGAGCCATTGTAGATGAAACAAGTTAATATTATGACCAAAGATGAGCCAAAACTTGTAGTGATAGACGATTATTGGGATGAGAACAAACTCATATAGATTATAGATATGCTATGCGAATACAAATATCTATTTTTGTAGAGTTTTATTGAAATTAAATGTGCTATGGTTGAATGATAAGGAAAAGACTATACATAATGATCTGGCACTGCAAAGAACATGTCAAATAGGAAATGGATAAGATATTGGATTTAGGGTTGATCTTTCCTGTTGGCGAGTCTTATTGGATCAATATATTTTTGATAAAGGGAAAAAGATAGGTGGAATTCATGTGTGTGTTAATTTCCGTTGACTTGATGAGGCTTGTGTAGACAACCCCTTCCCAACATCATTTAGTGTGAGATGTTGGAGAAGGTCACCAGAAATGAGGTATATTCATTCACAGATTCTTTCCGAGGTTATCATAAGATCCACATCGCTAAGGAGGATAAGAAGAAAACTACATCCACTACTGAGTGGGGGTTGTATTCTTATGACATGTTGGATTTAGGGCATCGTTGAGGGAAAAAAACGATGTGGGAGGCGAATGCACATGCAGAAGGATCAACACGTGTAAGGAAGACACACATGCAGGAGAAGAAACACATGTAAAAGAAACACACATGTAGAAGAGGAAGGCATGCGAGGAATACATGCAAGAATACCTAGCCAAGATAGGGTTATGGTTTTGATAAGAGAATGTAATGGCTGATAAGCCGAAAATATGTATAAATAGGTACCTAGGAGGTCTAGGTAGGGGGTTGGTTGGTTGGGTTTGATTCTATTATTCTCGGTTAGGAGTTCTGTTGTTCTGAGGTTCGGAGAAGGAGGTCATGTTGATTTCCATTGTATCATATTGTTACTCTGATCTATTTTTGTAAGATATTGAGATGAGGAGAGGGATGAAGGTAGATATTGAGGGTTAGATCGCAAGCTAAGGATCTTGGTGCGATCTAGTCTACCTCATTGTAAGATATCGACCTGTTTTGATGAAGAGTTGTAATGCACACGATGCAATAGTTTGGACCAAAGATAATAGAATATCAGAATAGCCAAATCATTGTGGACGTAGCCCAAGAGGGGTGAACCACAGTAGACCATGTGTTATGTGACTGGATGTTATGTATCTTATTGATGATGATGATTAGATGTTAGATAAATGAATGAATGAATTAGTTATATCTAATATCTCACATGCATGAGTAAGAATAACAATACAATAAATCTAGATGTATGAGCTAGTAAATGAATGAATATCACAGAGGGTGCAATCACATATCTTTGCTCGTTGCCAAACTGCAAGCATTTGAGCGTTGCAACCACCCATAAGAAATATCTCGGGTGAGATTGCTGAGTGCATTCTGTGTGTTGTGTTTCCTTCTAGGTTACCAAAAGGGCCAATAGTTTTTAAGAAGGGTTTTTTTGGAAGCCAAATAAGGACCTGAACTTGGGTCATACCAAGAATGATAGCCATGACAAAGTATAAAACCAACAAATGATTCTGTTGTCGGTTGGAATAGAAAGGGATTGAGTGAATGAAATATGCTGAAGAGTCATGAAGATTTGATGACACAACATTAAAAAAATGAGAATATAAAAGGGGATGTTGAGACCATGGAACCCAACAAAGGAAGATATCAAGAGCTGGTTGAAAAAAAAGGATCTGGAATTTGCACAGAAAGATTAAAAAAACCTGAAGTTAACACCACACAAATATTTGGACAAGTACGTATTCGACGACTTGCATGAAGTGTTTTTCTATGATTTACCACATGTGTTGTAGGAGTGGATGTTGAGGTTGAAAGATAACCACCCTACAAATAGGATTTGACAGATAGAATGGAATCCTCCTGAGATCGCGCAGTTACAACAAGTTGACAATAAGTTAGAGCATGTAGTAGATTTCCGGTTAGACAACATTGTTGTAGGATTTATCACAGAATTTGCAGTAGATACTGTGAAGTATTACAACAAAACAGAGAATGAGTTCCTTAAGGGAACTCGAGGTAGGTATATCAGATCAATGTACACTTCCATCAAGATGTTACTGTATAACAAAGGTGTAATGACCATGGCCTCAGACAACTAAACTTCCTTGTGTGCATGGGGGAAGGGGGGAAGCACTGAAAAGAGACAGGGAAATGGAGGAAGAGATGGATACAGGAAATAAGGAGGAGACCTTGGATCCAATCATGATGGAGGAAGACCAGATCAAGAAAATCATGGAAAAAACTAGAAGAAAGCAGAGTGGAGTACCCTACCAATATAATATAAACAATAAGAAGATATCCATAGCTGCGAGGGAAGGCTTGGAAAGTGATGAAGAAGAGGTAGAGGATCTTTGGGATGTGGAGCAAATTGAGGAAATATTATGTGCAACATATGAAATGAAGACATGAGGTCAAAGAGAAGAAACTGAAGGAAAAACTCCTATCCATATCAGTGTTAGTGTGGGACCCATAAACCCATGTACGACTAATACACCAAAAATAATACCTTCATTTAGACAACCAAATTTCAGTGGAAGAAACGCAACAGGAAGTACATCTGGACAGGGAACAACAACTGGGGGATCCAGTTCAGGAAGCAGTAGTCAAGAATCTACACTGCACAAAGGTAGTAGTTCAACATTCAAGATGTTAGGACATGATCCCACCATCAGGTTACCAGAATTTAAGGGAGAGGCATCAATGGACCTTGATAAACAATTCTTTATCTATGAAAAAATATGGGAAACAAAGCAGATCACAGATGATGATACCAAACTTTCACAATTAGCCATCACTCTAAGAGACCATGTACTGGATTATTACATGAGCTTAGCTACAAACAATCCACCAGGAACAACCAGAACGATTGGGGATATCAATAAGATGTTGATAAATGAATTCCAAAAGCCTATCTCAGAGGATGAATACATGAATGAGATGAGAGAGATCAGGAAAAAATGAAGACAATCTATATGGGATATAGAACAAAGATTCAAACGATTGAATGGAAAGATGAAGTATGTCATGATATATATGCAACATAGGCATTTGTTTGTCAATTCACTACTACCACATTTGAAATACCCCTTGAGATAGTAGAAGTTTCAGACCTAGGAAGAGGCTCTGCAAGAAACCTTTCAACTAGAAGAGAACCAATATCAGAAGATAGATCCAGCAATAGAGGAGCTTAAGGAAGACCTAAAAAATATAACATTTCAATTAAATTAAAACATGAGTAAGGAAAAAAGAGAATTTGTTTGGTGTACCACATGTAGGACAGAGGGACACCACAAGAATGAATGCCCAAAATTCGTGCAGTACATGGAAACGAGATTTCCAAACCCTTTTCCCTCAGGAGGAAAATGGTGTAAGACACAGGGGAATGATCCATATCACTTCCCAATGATGCAAAAATACCAAACAATGCCTAAGAGTTCATATTGGAACTTTTGCAAGTCAGTAGGCCATGATGACAAATATTGCAGGACAATGGATTTGATGAGGGAAAGAAAATCAAACACATATAGGGTGCAGGAAGAGATGATGATAGGGAAATATGTGCCATAGTTTAACCAAGTACCAACCCCATATAACATCGTGCCAAAACAATATAACACTATGTAGCTACAGTACAATACCACACATCCACAATATAATCCCACACAATATAACCATGTGTTGCAATACAATGCACCATGGGGAGATCAAGCTAGATACAGGGGCAAAGGACGAGGTAGATGAGGCTTTGGAAGAGGCATAGGACCGATGGTATTCCATAACTATCAACAACCAGGAAACTATGCAAGAGAATGTCCACTTCCACCTACGACATGTATGTATTGTTGTGCATATGACCATGACACAAAATATTGTCTGACAATTTTGGGGAAGATCCAGGAAAAGAGAAATCAAAAAAATCGGAATGTTCAATAGATTTCTACAGAAGAAAGGGATGATGGAAGAAATATCAACATAGTTACATGTGGAGGATCTAAGACATGAGATGACATAGTAAGACATGATCCAACACAACACCAATGGGTAAAGAAGAGCACTGAACCACATAAGTAGTTTGATGTGCAGAACAAAAATGAGATATTTAAGAAAGCTAGAAAAGAATTCTTGAAGCCATGCATTGCATCTACATCAGCTACATATAATACTCAATATGTACCAATGTATGCGACACCTTCATCGCTAGATCACACTGATGAATCACAACCTATAGGAAAATTAAGTACCATAACAGATTTTTTGCAATCCTTTTTTAAACTACTAAATGACCCATCATATATTAAAGTGTTACAAAATATGTTAGAAATATATAGCACAGAAGTAGAGGGAAAGCTCGAAAAAAAAACAGTTAATCATTTGCATACGAGGAAGAGAACAAATAGAGAATTCAGATTGAACACAAACATTGGAGATTTCAACATGAGGGATATCATACTGGATTTAGGCTCCGCAGTGAACGTACTAACCAAGAAGAAATGGAAATTTATATGAGAGACCACATAAGGATATTTACCCGTTTAGCTGAAACTAGCAAATCAACACAGGGTTCTGCCAATTGGAAGGTTAAAGGGTGTGACAGTAGATTGGGATGGATTGTGCACTAAAGATGATTTCAAAGTAATAGAAATAGTGAATGGAACAACACATTATCCAACATTACTTGGCTTGGATTGGGAATGTGATAATCAGGCCATAATAAATCTAAAGAAGAGGAAGATGACTTTCAATTCAGGAGAATACATAGTCATTGCGCCATTAGATGCATCAGAAGGAGAAAGGTTTGTAGAACCCACTTGTTTAGACATGGAGGAAATTAACCAGTTATACAAAACCATCATGCAAGAAGAATATTATGTGAATCCAACTTCGGATGGGGTACTTAGTTAGAGAAATATCACATCATGCACATCAGACTTAGATACAGGGTTGGAGAATTGGCAGCAAAGATTACATGAAGTCTCCATAAGAAGGTGCGCAACAATAGACCACACAGTAAGATGGGTAGGTACAGAGATAAGAGAACCTCCCATCTTTTATGGGGTGAATGAATTAGAGGAGTTCCTCAAAATATACAAATATGAATTATTTGAAAATTAGAGGCTCTTAGCTCTAGACATAGCACTCAAGAAACACCTGCAATATGGTGGGGTGTGCACAAAGAGACAATAAAGGACTAGTACCAATGTAAACGATTACTATGCATCATATTTGGCGCAGAACAGGGAAGCAACCAACTGCAGAGATATGACAGACAAGGGACACCAACAGACAGAACACCTGGAGAAGTGTAGAACACTATGGAGAATGAAACCACCATAAGAATGGCCTCATCACTTTATTCACACACTAGAAGGGATTCCAACAAATTGGTATGTACACCCGAAACAACGTAGAGGCATTGTAGAATGGAAAATGCTACTACAGAATTTTACAATCACTTTCTCATTTGAGAATGATAACTCCAACATAGATTCAACACTCAAAAACATCAGAGGGGTAATATTCATTGAAGAAACATAGGTTGAAATCCTAACATATTATCAACATAGAAACATACAGACAGTGAAAGAACTACTATCATGCTACCATGTGCATGAAGAAGCACTAGATGAAGATGACCCACACAACATTCAGATTACAGAAGTTGAAGGTGAAAGAGGGGTGGAAATTCCACCTCTAGAATAAAAAGTGTTTGTTGCATTGATCAAGGTGAAGAAATTCAACATTGGGACAACCGAGAATTCCCAAAATGGCCAACAATGGAGACTACTGGGATGAGCAAACAATAGAAATCATAAAAGAGTTACTACGCGAGTACAATGACATGTTCCCAACAAGATTTACAAAGATAAAAGTCATAGCAGGAGAGCTACGAGAGATGAATATACCTCTCAAATATGAGGCTAGATCAGTCAGACAACAACCATATAGACTGAACCCAATATATAAGCAAAACGTAAAAGAAGAAATTGACAGAATGTTGGAGGCTGGAATCATAGAACCAGTGGAGGAATTTGAATGGATAAGCCCTATGGTAGTTCAGGAGAAGAAGCAGGGAGGGATAAGGATGTGTTTCGATATGAGGAAGTTGAAGGATTCTTTCCTACATGACTGTTTCACTACCCCTTTCACAGATGAGGTATTAGAGAATGTAGGAGGCCAGGAAGTATACTTATTCACATATGGATTCTCAGGCTACCATCAGATCAAGATAGCCCAGAAGACAAGTACAAGAACACTTTTGTGATATAATGGGGGTCCTACCAGTACACAGTCATGACTTTTGGACTGAAGAATGCACCAACAATATTCTCAAGAGTAGTCATAGATGCATTCAAAGAATTCATCCACTAGTTTTTAGAGGTATATCTAGATGATTGGACAGTCTACATTCTGTTGAAAGACCATGTAGAGGTATTAAGGATGATGTTGGAAAGATGCAGGCAATGTATGATATCATTAAATATTAATAAGTGGATATTTGGGACAACTTTTGGGATACTATTGGGCCATATAGTGTGCAAACAAGGCTTGCTAGTAGATCCTACCAAGATCGCAGTGATTGTCAATTTACCACTACCGAAATCAGTACGTCAGTTGAGAGAAACATTGGGACACACATGCTACTACATGAAATTATTAAAAGGGTATGCATAGATTACTATGCCGATGGATAAACTGTTGAGGAAAGATAGTAAATTTCAGTGGAATGAGGACTATCAGTAAGGGTTGGACACTCTAAAAGAGAAGATGGTAACAAAACCAATACTAGTATTATCATATTGGGAAAATGCATTTTATGTGAATTTAGATGCATCAATGATAGTACTTGGAGATATTTTGGTGTAGCAAGGAGAAAGAGAGCTAGACCATCCTATAACAATTGCAAGCATAAAATTTTCAGAGTTAGAGAAGAACTACAATACTACAGAAAGATAAGGCTTAGCAATGGTATATACATTGCATCATTTTAGACACTATCTACTTGGGAAACACTTTAAAATGTTCACAGATCATTCTGCCCTCAAATATGTAGTCAATAAGCCAATGTTTGGGGGGAGGATTTGTAGAAGGTTACTGCTATTTCAGGAATTTGAATTTCAAGTGATAGTCAAACCAGGGAAGTTGAATGCGGGACCTGATCACCTGTCAAGGATCACTAATGGAGAGGAACCTATGAATTTAGAGGACAACTTCCCTGATGCAAAATTGTTTTTAGTCCAAGTAGCTGATGAATATTTTGCTGACATCATTCAATACTTGAGTACATAGACCGTGCCACAAGAATTCAACACTACGCAGAGGAAAAATATGGTAGTCAGAGCTGCAGACTATCAATTGATTGCAGGACACTTGTACAATATGGGTGCATACAACATCTTGAGAAGATGTGTACTAGAACATGAAAGACTTAGGATTTTAGTAGAGGCCGATGAGGGAATAGATGGAGGACATTATGAAAGAAAAGATACCGCATAGAAGGTATTGCACGCATGATTATGGTGGACGACCATTCAAAAAGATGCAAAGGGCTATTGCCAGAAATGTGATGTATGTCAGAGGGTTGGAAAACCTAATAGACGAGACAAGATTTCGTGGGACCAATTAATCCACCAACAAAGAGGTCAGGAGAAAGGTATATAATTACCATGACAGAGTACTTAACGATATGGGGGGAAGCAACACCAATATAAGATTGCATCGCAAAGAAAACAACACACTTCATGTTTGATCAAGTGATCACTAGATTTGGATGCCTAAGGATTTTGATGAGTGACCAAGGAACTCACTTCATTAACAATACTATCAAGGCTATGACTGAGGATTTTGATGTCTATCATCAAAAGAGTACACCATATCACCCTCAAGTAAATGGAACAATGGAACCCTTTAATAAGATTATAGAGAATGCATTGACAAAGATCTACAATGTCAATAAGGATGATTGGGACTTGAAGATACCAAAAATATTATGGGCATACATGACTACATGCAAAAATTTGACAGGGCACACACCATTCAGGTTGGTGTATGGACAAGAAGCAGTGGTGCCATTATAATTTTTGGTACCTAGTCTACGCATAGCAGCAATCACTAACAAGACCGAACAAGGCACAATACAAAAAAGGCTAAGTCAACTGATGCTGATGGAAGAAGATATGATTCTAGCAAGATTTCACCAAGAAGTACAGAAAGAAAGGGAAAAATCTCGGCATGACAAACACATTAAAAGGAAGAGTTTTAAGGAAGGATACCTAGTCTTGGTGTATGACAATAAATTTTATCAACAACTAGGAAAATTCAGAATGCATTGGTTGGGACCATATGAAGTGAAGACTATCACAGATGGGGGAGCTGTACAGTTGAAAGATTTAGGAGGTACATAACTCAAAGGAATGATCAATGGGAGTCGAATGAAGATGTGTAGGGACAATTGACCTCCTATTACTTATATAACATAGTGATGTAAAAAGATAGAAAAAAAAATATAAAAATAGAAACAATTCAACGCATATGGAGGGCCTCAATAGAATAGAAATGGGCAGACAGAACAAGGCGCTGCAAGAAAACTAGTGTTCAAAGACACGACGTGCAAAAGAATGCTTAACAGGTAAAAAGGTACCATGCGTACGAAACATAAAAAAAAGGGGAAAAAGTGACAAGTATCGGTGCAACACAACTATCATTTCCCCATCCCACTATAAAGTTAGAAAGAGGGGGGAAACCAACCCATTGTGACTTTTGTTAATGAGAAAAACAACGAGTCGAGCAGAAGAGCGATAGAGTGTGGAATTACACTAACATCCATAGATTTGAGAGCTGTAGTTCAAATTTAACCACCATGTCATCACCTCGGGTTGGAGCACCAACAAGAATTGGATGAAGCACCCAGAGTAGCACACGGGGACCACAAGGCAGAACTAGTGATATGCCGACAGTGGTGGATGTGGATGAAATCCACACGTTGGAATAAGAGAAAACCATATTACATGTGGAGGAGGAGAAAGAGCCTGCACAAGAGCCCGAGTAGTTGGTAGAGGATGCCGAGCGGACGAAATCCGATGCGTCCAGGGGAAAAGGGCCATAGGAAGAAAAACCGACCATGGATTCCACGCAGCAGGGCCTTGAGCCGGAACTAGAGAAGTAAACATAGAAAGATGGGGGAGTATCGTCCCCACAAGGGAAAAATAAGATGAGAGTAGAAAGCAATACACAGGGCGTGCAACACACTCAGACAGAGTTAAGTATAGTAATGCTAAAAATTCCCATTGAAGTGAAAACTAGGGCTAGCATGGTAGGAGGAGTCRATGGCCTTAAATACTCCAACCATAATGTCTTGGATGCCAAAAAGTTCCCAGATTTGGCAGCATAGAGATACCTAGAGATAAGGGAAGAGGGCCCAKYAGGCACGCCACTGTTGGAKCCTGCACARTTCATCTTGGGCTTGTACAACATAGGTATCATGAAGCTCTTAGACATACCGCACTTYGGGCATGGGACATACATAAATGTATGTGTTAAAAAKTTGCTAGAAAGGGTGCATGRAGGAATACTATGGATGGACAGGCCAATACCGATCAATGTTTACCTCATTGCAGAGATTACAGGGCTACCCATATATGGGGAGAAGCTAGAGMAATACCTAGAAGACAAGACTCAGGCAAAAGCCATCTTCGATGAGATTAAAGAAAAGWATGGTGGAGAAAGGGGGAATAGAGGAATCATGATCAATGACATCAATGATCATGTGACTTAGTTTGCAACTAGATTGATCRGTTGAAAATTAATGCACAAGTGACGAAAAGAAGACGTGCCCACAGGAGTAGTAGCAGCTATGGCGAAATGCGCAAAGGGGAGCTCAATGAGCTGGGCCCCATATCTACTCAGCTAATTCCTAGAATATTGTAAGGATGYGTAATATTGGGGCTCTAAGTTCCACTACTCATGGTTACTCATCCTCATTTCACTCATGGGATGGCATGAGCCAACATATATGATGTTCCTGACAGGGACAAATAAATGTGGTGCAATGCGCTACACATCGTTGTGAAGCACAACATATCCCAAGGTAAAGAAGGTCGACAATGAAATTTTCACGCAGTACTTAATAGAGATTCATAACGTGGTAGATACATGGAGGATCTCACCAGAAAATGTCCAGGAGTATGGACAGATAGAGATTTTATGTGCATCACATCACATCATGTGGCTACAGGAAAATAAGGACCCAACCAAGTAGTGGTTGCAACTGAAGTACTGTGTGATGATGCATGACATTCACATGGAGGTCCAAGAGTGGCATGATGAGTGGAAAGTACCATATATTTCAAGAGAAAAACCAATAGTACAAGTCTATACGCAGGGTAGCACAATACTCGCGCATTAGATAAGAAGGAATGACACTAGCCTGAAAAAGAAAACAACAATAGGTACAACGGGGGAAAACAACTCAATTAGAAAGAAGACTAGGACACAAAAGAAGTCACATCGTGGTCCTACATAGGGTACACAACCTACAGAGCATGCATAAGAAGGATCGACAATAGATGTGAGTGCAGAGGAAGTGAAAAAAAATATACAAGATGTAACAATGGATGAATAATTTTAGCAGGATACCAACATGGATAAACATATGCTAGAAGCCTCTGAACAATTAGACACCCAAAGAAAGAGAACAACAGAGCAATTAAGTGGCTCCAGGAAGAAAGAAAATGCCCATAGGAAACAAATGGAAACATCACTGACGTAGAGATGATAGCCACAATAGTAGAATATCGACTGTCATAAGTATGGGAAAATGAGAAAAACCATCGAGCTTCAGTTTTGGAACAATTACAGGAGGTAAAAAATGCACTAGAATAGTTGAGGATCAAGGTGGAAAAACAAGAAAAGGAGAAACTGATGCTAGTAAGATAAGGATCATCTGTTGGAGAAATACTACAAATCATAGTGCAGGGAAGTGCTAACTTTATCATAACACCAGATATGATGTTCATCGATGAGGAAACAACGTAGAAGCCCGTGAAGGATATTGAAACATTAGAATTGGCGATGCCCAAAATACCAACAAAGACACTGTATAAGTTACATGTTAGCCTCGCGTAAGAGATTTAGTCCATAGCAAGGTCTAATGCGATGAATCTACAAATAGTGCAGGAAGAAAATATGGTGCCCAAGGAAGCCATCAACCAGGAAGGGAAAAAGAAAGAGATAGTGCAACAAAACGTGGACCAGATGGAGACCTAGATAGGCATAGTATTTCAAGCTATGTCAAATGACAAAGTATCAGAGGAATCATATTTAGAGGGGAAGATAACAAATATAAAACAGACTCTACAAGAATACAAAGAGAAGATCAAGGAAATGGAGGAGTGCGTAGTACCTATGACTCCCCCAACAGTATGAGAGAAATGAGAACAAGACATGACAATCGCTACAGAAAAAATCACGCAGAACATACATAGAGTGGTAGAACTGCTAGAGAAGAGCGACTAGCTATGGACCCAACTATTAAAGATGAGAGCCTACAAGAGCTGGAAGGAAAGGAAGATAAATTGCATGTAGCAATGATAGATGTCAAGCATCGACAAAGGAAAATGTCATTTCCAGAGAAGGTTAAGACAACCGCAGAAATGAAGAACCTTTAGGTAGAAGAAAAATTGGTGTAGGCATAGAAAATCACACGACAGGATCTGTTGGAGCCCCTATAGGAAAAGGAAGAACAATTGGTTGTGGAAATCGACGTAGCAAAATCATGCCTCAAACAAATAGGATTGGAGGGGGCCGATATCTTAAGACTGCTAGTCACTGCGCAGGTGGTCGAATCCATGTCAAAAAAGAGTAGCTAGGCTCAGGAGAAGTTCCAACAGATAGTAGATATGTATGAAGCACTGACAAAAGCAGTGGAAGACACATGAGTTATGTAGTGACTCAGGTCAAGTCATTTTGTTAGTGTTCCGGGCCTATTGGGAGCAGGCCAACTTTGAGGGAAAATCACAACATGGGAGGTAGATGCGCATGCAGAAGGATCGACATGTGTAAGGTAGATGCGCATGAAGGAAAAACAACATGTGTAAAAAAAACATGCATGCAAAAGAGGAAGGCATGCAAGGCACACTTGCAATAAGACCTAGCCATGATACGATTAGGGTTTTGGTAAGAGAATGTAATGGTTGGCAAGTTGAAAATATGTATAAATATGTGCCTAGGAGGTGTAGGTAGGGGGTTGGTTGGTTGGGTTTGATTCGATTATTCTCAGTCAAGAGTTATGTTGTTCTGAGGTTCAGAGTAGGAGGTCATGTTGATTGTCATTATATCATACTATTACTCCAATCTATTTTTGTAAGCT
>JZKD02S2354467.1:0-30995 GCA_000966675.3 Picea glauca | reverse complement strand
TTTTCACACAAGAAAAAAATTTCGCTTCTCGATGACAACAAGGGTTAGATCTCGGTTAGCTTACCCGGAAGATGCACCTTTTCCTATCTATTTCTGATTTTTCGAGATCGCCACAAGGCACGGGGCAAAGAGCATACGCAGATCTAAAAGAGTAGCAGCCCGGAAAAAAAAAAAAAAACCGAAAAAAAATCAAAACTTTGCAAAAAATTTAAAAATGCGTATTCAGACTTTATACCTCCGGATTCTAACTGTAATGGTTGTATCTTGGGCAAACGGAAACATTTTCGAGTGAAATGAAAAGTGTTCCTGAATTAAAAGCGTGCTCCGGACACAATGGAACAGTCCTTTCATCCCAAAAATGTACATAAATGTCATAAAATGGAGATGAGGCAACTCGGCTTCATGATCTCTATCTACAACAGGAGCGGGTCTTCAAACAGGCTCTGATACCATGTTCGACAACACAGGTATTCCAACAGAGGATGAACACTTTCAGTAACCACTCACATAACTAGATAAAATATCAACACACCGATGTTTTCACGTGGTAAAACCCCTACGGGGAAACATCCACGGCCCCAGCCAACGCGGCCACTTGGAGCAGTTNTAATGCAAAGAAAAAGATTACAGAGAGATTTTACAAGAGAGATTCTCACAATCGATCATCGGCAAATGACCCTCCATGCTCTTTAAATAGAGATCATGGACCAATCGGGTGTTAATCCACGCATCAATGGCCGTTAAGATCGAGAAGAGTATGAACCGTCGGATCACTCTATGTCGGGAACATATCGTGACCGTCGGATTGCCTAACTAGAAATGCATACTAATGCATACTAAAGAAACACACTTTTACCTAACGACATATTAGACCAAGTAGATCTTAACTAAATCCTAAGTGTCTAAATATCCTAACAGGAACTCCTTTCACAGTGTTCTTCTTTCCATCTTCATCAAGACATGTAAATGTCTTTCTATGACAATCTAGGACAACATGATGCCTGTCTAACCAATCCATTCCAATTAGAATATCATAAGACCTCAATGGTATGATATTTAGATCAACATTTGTATTCACACCATTAAGACTTATGGAACATCCTATGAACATATCATGGATTCTCCTTTTGGTTCCAGTGGCTAGCTGAACCAAAATTGATTTTCCAAGCTTACTTTTCTCCAAATTTAATCTATCCATTATTTCAGGATCAATGTAACAATGACTTGCCCCTGAATTAATTAAAATAGAAATAGGCTGATTTATGATATTACCTTCCACTTCGATCATATTGGACTAGTACTCTGCTTGTCGATCATCTAATGCTACATATATCCTTCCCATATATTCAATTGTTGTAGCCTCTTGGATGTTGTGCACAGTCTTCACTCTATCTTTTCTATGTGGGAAATCCTTGTACATGTGATCTTCCTTGCATCCCCAACATTGGATTGGTGGTCTTCCCCTTTTTCCCAAGGAGTCTTCTTTCTTGGATTCACCCTTAGTGTACTAATCTTGATGATTTATATTCGGCTCATTCCTATTGAAGGGAGGTTTGAATCCTTTCCTCCTTTGATCGAACTTCTCCTTCTTCTTATCCTTCCAAGATTTCTGCATGGATTCTCTTCCTTGTCCTTGCTCATAAAGGTATTTAGCCTTTCTGATGGCCTCAGTCAAGGTCTTGGGATCATCATACCTAATATTTTATTTATAAAAGGTTGGTATTCCACTTAGAAATATATGTATTTTCACCTTCTCATCATCAATGAACCTGACATACTTTAACAATCCCAATAAATTTTTCTCATATTCTTCCATAGTCATGCTTCCCAGCCTGAGTTCAAAGAAATCCTACATTTTCTTTTCATAGAAATTCTTTGAGAGGTACTCCTTCTAGAAGTACTTATTGAACTTCTTCCAAGTGATCCTACTCTCATTAATATGTTCAACTTGCTTCATTCGATCCCACCACATTGCATCTTTCCCATGTAAATGGTAGGTGGCAATCATGGCTTCCAGGTTTGATGAATAGTTATGCAATCGAAAAAATCTCTTGAGTCCAAGCAACCATGCTTCGACATCATCTTCATTTTCCTTTTCACCATCAAAGGAGGATGGCTTAAGATTCATCATCTATCCTTGCAAATTATCCACTTCATGTCTCCTTCTCTGGTGCCTAATAGGAGACACCTCTGGACTGCTTATGGGATCTTCCGATGCATAAAAATTTCCTTCTGAGTAAGAAGGTGAATGGTGTCTATGAATTCTGTTGGCACTTCTCGAATAACCATCTCTTCCATGATCCTCTCTTCTTTCATGAAACCTTCCTTCTTCCTCTTGTTTTGAGTTTGATCCCTTCTTCATTTGCCTCTGAAACTAATTTAAGGTTTGCAGCACTCGAGAATTTATCTGAATTTTCTCTCTCATTAGTCTTTCATTGTCTTCTTTGTAGCTATGCACTTCTACTTTCAGGCTTCTTATACCTTCTATTAATGTCTCCTTCTCTCCTCTTTCCTTGCATCCATTGGACTTTGTCTTTGCATTACCAACTCTGGTATTCCGNCAAAACTTTGCAAAAAATTTAAAAATGCGTATTCAGACTTTATACCTCCGGATTCTAACTGTAATGGTCGTATCTTGGGCAAACGGAAACCTTTTCGAGTGAAATGAAAAGTGTTCCTGAATGAAAAGCATGCTCCGGACACAATGGAATAGTCCTTTCAGCCCAGAAATGTACAGAAATGTCATAAAATGGATATGAGGCAACTCAGCTTCACGATCTCTATCTACAACAGGAGCGGGTCTTCAAACAGGCTCTGATACCATGTTCGACAACACAGGTATTCCAATAGAGGATGAACACTTTCAGTAACCACTCACATAACTAGATCAAATATCAACACACCGATGTTTTCACGTGGTAAAACCCCTACGGGGAAACATCCACAGCCCCAGCCAACGCGACCACTTGGACCAGTTTATTAATGCAAAGAAAAAGATTACAGAGAGATTTTACAAGAGAGATTCTCACAATCGATCATCGGAAAATGACCCTCCATGCTCTTTAAATAGAGATCATGGACCAATCGGGTGTTAAGCCACGCATCAATGGCCGTTAAGATCGAGAAGAGTATGAACCGTCGGATCACTCTATGTCGGGAACATATCGTGACCGTCGGATTGCGTAACTACAAATGCATACGAATGCATACTAAAGAAACACACTTTTACCTAACGACATGTTAGACCAAGTAGATCTTAACTAACTCCTAAGTGTCTAAATATCCTAACATGAACTCTTTCACAGTGTTCTGCTTTCCATCTTCATCAAGACATGTAAATGTCTTTCTATGACAATCTAGGACAACATGATGCTTGTCTAACCAATCCATTCCAATTAGAATATCATAAGACCTCAATGGTATGATATTTAGATCAACATTTGTATTCACACCATTAAGACTTATGGAACATCCTATGAACATATCATGGATTCTCCTTTTGGTTCCAGTGGCTAGCTGAACCAAAATTGATTTTCCAAGCTTACTTTTCTCCAAATTTAATCTATCCATTATTTCAGGATCAATGTAACAATGACTTGCCCCTGAATTAATTAAAATAGAAATAGGCTGATTTATGATATTACCTTCCACTTCGATCATATTGGACTAGTACTCTGCTTGTCGATCATCTAATGCTACATATATCCTTCCCATATATTCAATTGTTGTAGCCTCTTGGATGTTGTGCACAGTCTTCACTCTATCTTTTCTATGTGGGAAATCCTTGTACATGTGATCTTCCTTGCATCCCCAACATTGGATTGGTGGTCTTCCCCTTTTTCCCAAGGAGTCTTCTTTCTTGGATTCACCCTTAGTGTACTAATCTTGATGATTTATATTCGGCTCATTCCTATTGAAGGGAGGTTTGAATCCTTTCCTCCTTTGATCGAACTTCTCCTTCTTCTTATCCTTCCAAGATTTCTGCATGGATTCTCTTCCTTGTCCTTGCTCATAAAGGTATTTAGCCTTTCTGATGGCCTCAGTCAAGGTCTTGGGATCATCATACCTAATATTTTATTTATAAAAGGTTGGTATTCCACTTAGAAATATATGTATTTTCACCTTCTCATCATCAATGAACCTGACATACTTTAACAATCCCAATAAATTTTTCTCATATTCTTCCATAGTCATGCTTCCCAGCCTGAGTTCAAAGAAATCCTACATTTTCTTTTCATAGAAATTCTTTGAGAGGTACTCCTTCTAGAAGTACTTATTGAACTTCTTCCAAGTGATCCTACTCTCATTAATATGTTCAACTTGCTTCATTCGATCCCACCACATTGCATCTTTCCCATGTAAATGGTAGGTGGCAATCATGGCTTCCAGGTTTGATGAATAGTTATGCAATCGAAAAAATCTCTTGAGTCCAAGCAACCATGCTTCGACATCATCTTCATTTTCCTTTTCACCATCAAAGGAGGATGGCTTAAGATTCATCATCTATCCTTGCAAATTATCCACTTCATGTCTCCTTCTCTGGTGCCTAATAGGAGACACCTCTGGACTGCTTATGGGATCTTCCGATGCATAAAAATTTCCTTCTGAGTAAGAAGGTGAATGGTGTCTATGAATTCTGTTGGCACTTCTCGAATAACCATCTCTTCCATGATCCTCTCTTCTTTCATGAAACCTTCCTTCTTCCTCTTGTTTTGAGTTTGATCCCTTCTTCATTTGCCTCTGAAACTAATTTAAGGTTTGCAGCACTCGAGAATTTATCTGAATTTTCTCTCTCATTAGTCTTTCATTGTCTTCTTTGTAGCTATGCACTTCTACTTTCAGGCTTCTTATACCTTCTATTAATGTCTCCTTCTCTCCTCTTTCCTTGCATCCATTGGACTTTGTCTTTGCATTACCAACTCTGGTATTCCGGCCTTTGACCTCCTTATCATGGATGGAGGCTCCCTCACCTTCTTCCATTTCTTCAATACGAATTTTGAGTTGATGTGTTTAAACCCCTTAATTCTACAAAATGTGCAAGTGTCCATTTTGTTAGAATTAAGCATACGATAAACAAAATTTGCCAAACCATGTTACAGGTCCTTTTTTTCTTCTCAATTCATGAAGAAAATATATGTATCAATCTGCACCGTATAACACTTCCATGTTATCCCTTAGCCAATACATAATTTAATTCTGCATGGGCACTCCTTTCAAGCTACTTCCCCAGGTGAGCACGACTCGAAACCACGGCCAAATCCTTCATGGTGCTTCGCAACTTCGGAACCTTTAGCCGAGACCAAATCAATGGTCATCATCCTCATTCACGATCAATGATCGAGATTCACTTCAATACTTCACGCTTCGGGAGTTTGGCACTTTCGACCCCTTCTTTCCCATAGAGTACTCCATACTCAAAGCTCTAGATCAGGCACCACACATCCACCTCAAATAAATGGTTCTATTCCACTTTGGGACTTCGACCTTCAAAAGTCTCAACTTCCCCCGCTTTCTTCCTCCCAGAAAGATTCCACCCGGATTTCACGATCAGTCGATGTGTGTCTTCTCATAGATCGACAACTATGTATCGCTTTAACTCTTTGGGCTTCAGGAGTTTCAAACTCTCCTCTTTCACTTTCTCCTAGAGTACTTTCGCCTGAAGTCGACGATCCATTGATGCGTGTCTTCTCACAAATAAATGGTCGATATGTACTCCAGCCTTCAGGATTTCTTGACCGAACACAAAATGTTGCATAGTTTTCTTCTAGAGTGCCCAGTCTCCAGACTACACGATCAATCACTACATGGTGAAATACTATAAGAGGACACGTGGCCCAATCAGGTGGGTGACACATGTCATGTTCTAGATGACATTTCAATCCTCCATAGGTTCATAACTCACCGACACGTGGAACTCATCCCATGTGTCCATGTCATCCCAGGTGACGTAGGCGAGCCACTTCACTTTGAAATTCTAGGGTGCACATCACCTCCTGGTGATGTCATCATGCCCCACCACTTCGGCTCTTCGGGCTTCAAGACTTTGAGCTTCGAGAGTTTCCACACTAGCACACTTCCAATTCTCCTGAACTCTAACTTCCCAAACTGGAAAATTTACCGACATGTGTCTCCCTTATCGGGCAGTCCATATTAACCCCGTACTTCAAGACTTCAAGAGATACTACTGCAAACATCAACGGTTCTTGTTGATTTCAAATCAATGGTCCTCAATTACTTCAGGGATTCGGGTAATTCTTGCCCTAGTGCTTCGCTCTGCAAAAAAATCCAAAGTACTAAGTCTTCGAAGTGAGAGATATGGCGTTGCATGTCCTTGTCGATCGACGATCTGGATGAACTCTAGGCTTCAGGCCTTCAAAAGTTTTGTATTTTTGCATCCATCTTTCTTCCAAATTAGTTATCCACCAGAGTGCAGGATCTCCTGCCACATGTCCACTTCGATCAATGGTCTAGAACTACTTTGTCTCTTCGAAGTTTTGATGTTTGAGAACTAACATGTCACATGACTTAATGCCTTTCAATTTGCGGGGCCACACATCCGTAGTTTGGAGTAACCCTCATTTTTCCCTGCAATTATTCTTACACTGACACATAACCCCTTGATGAAACTGTGGTTGGGATTGCAGGATCGCCTTGGGAAATTAACTCTCATGCAACTTCGGTCCCCACAATGCCTCTTGACCATCGATCTCTCTTGATTCCCACAGTGGCAATCACTCCTGAATTCGAAAGGGGCAGACACGATCCTTCAAATTCCTTACAAAGGATCTCTGACGTTCTATTTCCTATGTAGAATCTACAACGCCATTCCTTCTGAGATTTTCAACTCTACGGTCAGAATTCGATCTCAACCACGAGACTCTGACCAATAGACCCGTCCCATACTAGCTTAGTGTTTCAACCAGAAGCTCTAATACCAATCTGTAACACACCCTGCCACACACAGATCAAGGTGTGCTACCTTCAAGGACACCCTTGGACTTATTTCTCTTAACAATACCTTTTAAAATTAATAAGGTCATGTAAAATAAAATATTTAACGACATGCACAACAATAACCTCCAAGCATGCATATTCTAAATATTCAATTAAACGATAAATAAGTACACAATGAAATACATTCATATACAGATAAATAATACCATAAAAGAGAGCACTTATATTTATAAATTAAGACACCAACTGGCTATAGACCAATAATGTTCCACCCAACCGTATACACTACTGCTCAAAATCTCAACAGTAGTTTCCCCCCCGAGCCAGGGCTATGAATCCACAAGGATAGTTCTAGAGTGTTACTTGGCTTCCTGAACCAGTCAACACTCAAGTTATCACAGGCTTTCCCAGCACTCACAAAAATCCAAGTACCCATCTCTCTCCTACCCATCTTCCACCGCCCAAGATAATGGACCTCCACCCTTCTCTGCCACACAGTCCCTCAGGCAGTCCTTCTCCTTCCAGGGCTCCGGTGCAACTGGTCCAGAATCTCCATGATGGAACTCTCAGGGCTCGCAGCTGTGAACAAAGTTGGACACAGGCCAATGCACCACAAACATGCAGGCCTCAAGTCATGGTTGGATTACACCAATGACTTCTACAACCAATGATACCATGGCTTATGTTCAGTAGTTTGTTTTCCTTTCCCCAAGTCATGACCCAGATAAGGTAGATGAATGGGTGATGTAAATGAATGGAGTGAGATCTCAACCCAATGTGTGAAACAATGAACAATCATTGAATGAATGTGTGAGGGAAAAAATGGAATGAAATAAGAAGTGAAGGAGTGAACGAGCCAACCCCCCAATCATACGAGGGACGGGTTTAAGTATTTTCGTGGGGAATCAAGAACTTCTTGGTCTCCCTGAAGAAGCTCACATAACTGATCCACTCCCTTAGAAAAAAGGGTAATTATAATAGGAATAAACATTTAGCCCCTCAAACCCCCTGTCTTGTGGAATCATATCCCCCTATAACTCTAGTCCTTGTTCGTCTAGCAGCCAACGATGTATTTATTATTAATAATGATCAAAAAAATACATTTCTTGGGCACACTAGCCTTTTAATAATTGTTTGGGCACTCCGACCTCTCAGCATTGTAACAATACATTATTTAAAATGGGGGTTCAAAACCCGGGCTGTTACACTAACTGTGTGCAGAATGTAGACTTTCCTCCCAACCATAGAATTTGTTTCTCATAAACTCAGTAGTAGGTCACCATTGAAATGGGGCTAAAACTCCACCTGGGAAAAGGAATCCAAAACCAGGATATGGTCTATCAAATAGAAAAAATTCTTAGACTTAGGTGCCAACTCTATAAAATAGCCTACAACCTCTCGTTCCCCACATGCATGTCCCACACCAGGAAGTGATCCCCTTCTCTACTCAACAGTCCTTCGGTTTCCCCACTTCCCTTCCAGGGATTCAACAATAGGTCGGACAGGAAGTCTCAAAACCCTATAGTTGTAGCTTGGCACCTTGGGAAAAAAAATTCAAATAGTTCTCTCACCTGGATAAAATTCTCACAGGCCTGAAAACTCGCTTCCTCAATAACACATGGGCCTGAAAACCTGCCTCTTCATACCAATTCATCGGTTATTGGTTTCCCATAGCTTCAAATATTTCCATTGTGCAAGTATGGTGATGGCAATAGTAGAGTACGGATGACTGGAGAGTAGTGATGGTCAGAATGAGGAAGGGGTGATAGGAAATGAACTAAAGTTCCCCAAATATATGTGCATGTTCCCAACTTGACACTTATCATGTTGGGAACTACTTGAGCCCCACATATGAACCCCCCCACATGATGATATGGGTCTCCACTTAGGAATATTAATAAAATATTCCTTTGAGATTAATCCCATTAGCTTAGCCCCTTTCCTAGACTCTTATCCCCACTTTCCCTTTCTATTGGAGTTTATCCCCTATTGAAGTTGTACATTTTGGGACTAGTTTTGGGAATTGTGCAGGAGAAAACCATGTGACAAGTCGATTAACGAACAACTGGCACAGAAGAAAGTAAGACAACTAGATCATTTTCAGCAGTCACAACATGTGGAAGGCAGAATCTAGTTATAAGGAGTTATACAATTGATCCATTTTGTAATGGGATAATCCCTATTGTAAAAGTATAAATATGTAATGGATTGAGAGGGTAGAGGAGGTGAGAGAGTTGGTGAGTGTGCACTATATGCACGAACAAAAAAGGCATGTTGGGTTATAACTAAGATATCTTGTATGAGCGCAATTCACACCTTTTGTAAGAGATGATGATGAATGATAACATAAGAATCTTGGCATTATGGATGTATCCTAGTTTGGGATGAACCACATTAAACATATGCGTTATGATGTATGTTGTGTTGTGATGTGTTTCTTTTCTATTTTGTTTATGGCACACATGAAATGTCTGAATGGTTAATATGAATATGTGATATGATGGTTCTTCGCACATGATGAATGGTTTAATGAATGAATGTTAAGTATGACAAATATGATGAATGTCTTCCATTCCTCCATGTCTGTGGAAACTTGGTTCCTCTAGTCCCCATAGATACATTAGGTGAGACTTCAACTGCTTGTGGGTGATGATGAAAGGGCCAATATCTTTAGGGTTTTGTTGGTGACTTAATGTTGAACCTCGATTCTACCCACTGCATGCCAAAAAATGGTTTCGTTGTTGGGACTAGGATTTGTGACTGAGGGGAATGTGGAGACTTACTAAGGAGGAGATTGAAAAATGGTTGGACATGAAGGAGATCAAGTTTTTTGTAGATCAGAATAAGAATCGGTGGATCAATGTAGAGAAATGGCTATAGAGGTATGTGTTTACCCATTTGCATGAAATTTTCTTTGTTGATTTTCCAAATATTTTAGTAGAGTGGATACAAAGATTAGTTGAACAAAAAAGAACATTTTGCACTGTTGTTCTGAAAAAGTTGACTCTTGAGTTAATTCGACAAGTCAATACTGTAAGCGATTGAGTATCATGCGCAATTGATTTCTGGTTGGATAGTATATTAGGAGGTTACATTACTAAATTTCTATAGACTATAGTCAATCGTATAGTGCTACTGAAAGGTAATTCTTTCAGGGACCTCCCAGAATATACTTGAAGAGTGTGCAATAGATGAAGATATTGGATTATTGCACAGTGGTAAGATATTTAATATGAATAAGAAGAGTATTGTGGTTGATAGAGAGGAGAAGTATAGTGAGTTTGAAGAGAGAGACATTGGTGTAATACTCCAGATCATACCATGCACAAAACATCAACTCGGTCTAGTAGAACCCAAAACCACTTGTGCGTCTCCAAGGTCTAAAGAAACTTTGTCAATTGAAGTTAGTAATGGAAGTAAGCATGATATTCATAACACTGGAAGTAGTAAAATAACCCATATTTATATAGTATCACCAAGGAGGAATATCACGCAAAATATGATGGAGGGAGTAGATCCCACTTTAAGAATGCATGTCTTTCACGGGGTAGGTTCAAAAGATCCAGAACAAAATGTGTTCATTTGTGAGACAATATGGAATGTGAAGAACATCCATGATGATGATTCAAATATTGCACAATTTGCAATGAAATTCAGAGACCACACATTACTATGGGACATGAAATTCATACTACTACACCTGTGGGACAAACTATAACATTGGTAGATGCAAGACAAACTTTATTGAAGGAGTTCTAGAAACCTAAGTTTGAGTCACAGTGCATTACAAAGTTGAAGGAGATCAAGCAGATAGTGAATGAATCAATGTGGGATTATGATCAAATATTCAAGATACTCAAGAATCAATTGACATTCCAAATTCCAAATGAACAACATAGGGAGTGGTTTATTGTAGGATTGTTGATGCATATATGTTTCCCTTTGATGCAACAAAAGATTGCGTCACAATTAGAAGCCCTATAAATTGCTATGAAATTGGAAGCATCCCTAGTAGGACAAAATGACATAGGGATGGCTCAAGTTAAGGCATAGATAGTAGCATTAACTATTTAGTTCCAGGAACTTGCAAAAGGAAAAGAAAATCAAAAGGAATTCTGGTGTGTCACATGTATAACATAAGGTCATCATAAGAATGAATGTCCATATTTCCAACAATATTTGAATACATGAGCTCTGAATCTATTAAGGGTATGGTGTGAGATTTGCAAGATGATGGGTCACCACCCTACTGCTTTTCCATTGATGCAAAAATATTAGAGCACTATAAGAAACTCTTTTTGTAATTTTTGTAAGTTAGTAGGACATGAAGAGAAGGATCGTTGTGCAATTTATTTGATGAGAGAGTGCATTGTAGATGCATACATAGTCCATGGAGAAGAATCTGAAGGAGGATATTTGCAATATAATACTCCAAAAGTTTATAATCAAGGAGGAAGATGAGGGTTCAGAGGCTTTGGAAGAGGAGGATTCAATAGAGGAAGAGGACCAATTATATGTTAATTGTAATCAACCTAGAAATTTGGCATGAGACTGTTTGAATTCCTGCACGATGTGCACATATTGAATATAGTTAGACCATTAAATGAAGGATTACCCACAAGTGATCAAAAAGTGGAAAGAAAAGAGGAACACAAATGTATAGATGATAGTAGAAGAGGTGCATTATGAACAACCCAAGATAGCAGCGGTTATGTGTGGAGGAATAAGAATCAGAGATAATGTGATGGATCAAAGAAATAGGATCCACCAGTGGGTTAGAAAAGCAGCAGAGCCTCCTCTATTGTTTGATCCTAGAAATAAGAAAGATACATATATGAAAGCAACGGAGGAAGTGGTAGGAGAAAAATGGATATCATCGACTTCAACCGTGCCACCTTTGTATGACAGACCGCCAGTGTATGTTATTCCACCGGTCTATGACCATTCAAAAAGGAAAGTTAACAAGGTAAGAACTTTGAAAAGTTTTATAAAATGTTGTTTAGAGATAATGAAGGATGAGTCTGCTTTGAGTATGGTGTGCAAAATGATGGACCATTGCACCCAAGAGAAATATATACCCTTCGCACATCGAGAAGTTAACCAGTTTCACCACAATAAGAGAACGAATAGGGATTTTTTATTGAATGCGTAGATAGGAGAGTATGACATGGAAAATATTATTTTGGATCTATGTTTCAATGTGAATTTCATCTTGAAGCAAACCTAGGAAATGATGGGTAAGCCAAATTTGATCTAGTCTCCCATTCAGTTGAGGTTAGAAAAACAACATAAGATTGTTCCAATTGGAAGGATAACAAGGGTAATTATTAATATTGATGGAGTGCACAACTTGGTTGATTTTGAAGTGATCGAGATAGTGGATTCCAGGATGGTGTCATCCCTTACCTAGCACTACTTGGAATTGATTGGGCCTTTGAAAAATGGACTATCATTGATCTAAATAAGAGACAAATGATATTTGAACTATAATACTTGAATATCATTGTGCCATTGAATCCTATTGAAGGAAGAAGATATGTAGAACCAGTAAAGGGAAAATAGCTTGATAACATATATAGCATGACCATGTGGATGGATGATTATGTGAATCCTAAAATTAATGGTGTACATAGTTGGAGAAGTATCAGTTCATTTGCATCAGATTAAGAAGAAGCTTTGGATAATTGGTAGCAGAGATTGCATGAAGTGTCTACAAGGAAATGTGCTTAGATTACCCTCACGTTGTGATGGATTGGAACTAAGGTATGTGATCCCTTAAGGTATGAAGCACTAATCGTTGTATCTTATTTTATAAGATAATTTGAATTGCAAATATCATATCGACAGATATTACTAGTTTGTGAACCCAACAAGATGGTGGGATGCACATAAGGATGGAATAAGAGATTGACAACAGTGCAGAAGGATATTACAGGTCAGGTTCAAGATATAAAATGGTGATACTATGTAGAATTATACATGATTGAGTTGTTCGATGGAGCATGTTACATAGTGCAATGTGACATGGATTAAAATACCTAGGCAAGAATGGACGCATTTGTTTGTACACACCTTGGACACAATCCTGAAGAATTGGTACTTGGAACTGGAAGTGGGTAGAGAAACAAAAAATTGGGAAGATTTGAATAAGAATTTTAAGGTAACTTTTATCTTTGAATATGAGACCCCTTCAATAGACACAACTTTGTAGGTTATCAAGGACAAGATTTTTACATCAGAAAACTTGATGGAACTAGTACCTATAGGTAGCGCACATAGATCTACTATGACAATTGAATAGGTTTTACACTGTTATAATGTTACAGAAGACGACCAAGAGGAGGACGAAGACCCAAGAAACATGCAAATACCAAAAACAAAAGGCAAACATGCAGTAGAAGGACCACAACTTGAATCTATTGTGTATGGAAAACCATTGAGAACGCGCAAAGTAAATATCGATACAAAAGAAAAGCCCAAGTTTGTGAAGATAGGATACGATTGGAATGATGAAACTGTTGAGAAGTTAGTTGATTTACTGGACGAATATCATGACCTGTTTTCGACTACTTTTTTCGAGATGAAAGGAATTGTTGAGGAGTTAGGAGAGATGAAGATTCCCTTGAAGCTAGATGCTAAGCTAGTGAAGTAGAGACCATATAGATTGAACCAGACATATAAGAAGAAGGTGAAAGTAGATATAGAAAGGATGTTGGAAGATGGAATTATTGAACTTGTCGCAGAACTAGAGGGGATTAGTCTAATGGTGGTTCAGGATAAGAAAACAGGAGGAATTTGAATTTGTGTAGAGATGAGGAAATTAAATGACGCTTGCTTACATGATCTGTTTCTGACTCCATTTACAGATAAAGTGTTGGAGAATGTAAGAGGACATGAAGCCTATTCATTCACTGGTGTATTTTCAGGGTATCATCAAATCAAGATTGCACAGGAATATAGATATAAGACTACATTTGTGACAGAATGGGGTTGTTACCAATACACAGTGATTCCTTTTGGATTGAATAATGCAGGAGCAATATTCTATAGAGTAGTTGTAGCAACATTTAAATAATTCATCCATAAGTTATTAGAAGTATATTTAGATGATTTGACGATGTTTAACTTGTTGAAAGGTCATGTTGATAATTTGGACCTGATATTAGATAGGTGTAGGAAGTTTCATATATCTTTGAATTTGAAGAAGTGAATTTTCTACGCGTTGTTTGGTATCTTAATAGGCTATGTAGTGTGTAAGAAAGGACTGTTGGTAGATCCCGTGAATATTGTTGTAATTACTTATTTACCAACGCCGACTTCAGTGCAACAATTACGAGCAATCTTGGGTCATGCAAGGTACTATAGGAAGTTCATTAGGAGATATGCGAAGATCATAGCTCTGATGGAAAATTTTCTAAAGAAAGAGAACAATTTTCAATGGAATGAGGAATGTCAAAAAGGTTTAGATACTTTGAAGCAGAAATTGGTTACTGTGTCGATTTTGATATTTCCATATTGGAAGAAGGAGTTTCATGTTCACGTGGATGCGCCATCTGTAGGTTTAGGGGAAGTGTTAGCTCAACCAAGAGAAGGAGATATAGATCATCCCATTTCATTTGCAAGTAGGAATTTTTCAAATACAGAACATAACTATACTACTACAAAATGTGAAGGATTGGCAATGGTGTATGCATTGCATAAGTTTAGACATTGCTTGTTGGGTTCACACATTAAGATGTATACCGATCATTTTGCATTGAGATACCTAGTGAATAATCTAGCATTGGGGGAGAGAATATGAAGATGGATATTATGTTTGAGGAATATGGCTTTGAGGTAATTGTGAGCCCAAGGAAATTTAACTCAGGACCTGATCACTTATCGCACATCCTATCAGGAGAAGATGCAAAAAAATTGGATGAAAGTCTACCAGATGCACACTTATTTGTAGTAAATATGTTTGGTGAATATTTTATATATATATTCAAATTATTGAGCACCAGAGTATCCCCACCTGATTTTACATTTGCATAGAAGAAGTAATTAGTAGTGAAGGCAACAAACTATCACATTATAGCAGGAAATTTGTACAAGTTAGGTGTAGATGGTATTTTGTGATGATACGTATTGGACCATGAAATACATATGATATTATCATAGGTACATAAAGGAGTTGTGGGATTCCATTATCCAGGAAAACCCACAGCTCAAATGATTGTGCACACAGGAATATGGTGGCCTACTCTTCATAAGGATGCAAAAGACTATCTAGACCTATGATGTTTGTTAGAGACTTGGGAAGCCTTCCAAGAGATATCAGAGGTCATTAGTACCACAAGTGACAATATAGGATTTTGATAAATGGGCCATTGATTTTGTCAGACTGATTAATCCACCAACAAAGAGGTCAGGAGCCAGATATATCATTACTGTGACATATTACTTAACCAAATGTGATGAAGCGAAACTAGTCAGAGATTGTAACATGGAGACAACTGCATGATTTTTGTTTGAAAATGTAGTGATGAGATTTGGATGCTCGAGAATTATTATGAGCGATCAAAGAACTCATTTTTCGAATAAGACGATTGAAACTTGGATAGAGGAGTTTCATATTCATCATCAGAATATCACACTATATTATCCTCGGGAAAATGGAACAATGGAAGCATTCAATAATATCCTAGAGCATGCACTAAAAAAGGTGTGTAATGTAAGTCGAGATGACTGGGACTTGAGGATTCTAGCAGTGCTACAGGCGTATAGGACTACAAGTAAGAAGTTGATAGGACAAACCCATTTCAAATTAGTGTATGGCCAGGAAGCAATTATGCCTGTGGAATTCATTGAGTTGAGTCTGTGCATTTCAACGTTGACAGATCTTACATATTTTGGTGTAGTATAAAAGAGATTGTCAGAGCTAGTAGAATTGGAAGAAGACCGTTTTGTCACAACATTTCATCAAAAAGTTCAGAAATAGCACGAGAAAGCCTAGAATGAACGACACATTAAACAGAAGAAGTTACAGACATGAGACTTAGTATTTATTTATGAAAAAAAGTTTTTGCAGCACACCAAGAAGTTTTAGATGCATTGGTTATGTCCATATGTGATAAGGCTTGTGAAAAATGCATGTGTTGTCAAGTTTGAAAAACTAAATGGGGAATTTGTGGAAAGAGTAGTTAATGATAGTCAACTGAAACTATATATGGACAATCGTTCTTCCACGCACTAGTCTGAGCATGTAGTATGCATACCACAGTACTTGTATTATAGTGTATTGTAGAAATAAAAATAAACTGATAAAAACAATAAAAGAAATTGAATATTGAAGCTATACATAAGGTTAAACTAGTAACGAGATAAAACCATAAAATGTCGCAGAGACTGCACGCAGGAAGGAAAATTGAAGTGTGAAAAATATCGACAGGGAGGATGAGAAAAGTATTAAATAACACACATGATGGGACACTAATTAAAGAGTGATCATAATGGTGAAGTAGTGTAGACGTGTAGTCATAAATGGAAAGCGATGACAAGATCATGACATATTGGCAAGATCTAGACCATGATCCATAGAATAATATGAATTTATTGCTGAGTATGGAAATAATTGAATGTGAGTACATTTGGATTAGGCAACATGGTTGGAAGCGAAGAAGAAGATAATAGTTGGTAGCGAGCTAGAAAATAAGGAAAATGGAAGACGAGTGAAGGTTATTGTTACTTGACAATTGAAGATAACAAAGAGGAGAGACAAATAGACGTCTAAGAGACAAGAGAGTTTGTAGAATAGAGCCAAAGAACCAAGAGATATGGTGCCACCTAAGGGAGTATCATCTACATTGGGGGTGAAAAAACAACGCAGTAATCTAGTCGCAAAGCCAATTCAAGAAAAATCCTCGAGAACGGAGCTACGAATAAACATTTCGTGACCATATTTGTCATTGAGAAAATCCAAAACGAAGAAGGTTAGACTATAGTAGGAAGAAAAATATTCCATGGTCACAATGGTGATTCCCCCTGGGGTCACTGTCGAGGGAGACATGCTAGGAGCAATAGAGATTTTGAGATACTCGGACCATGAACTGTTAGATACGAAGAAGTTTCCAGAGCTAGTGCCCCAAAACTATTTGTGGATAGCAATGAGACCTGGATCACTAATAATGACACTCAAGGTGAAGGAATGGGCGACAAAGTTGCAACACGAAAGGATTCTAAATATATTGGAGATACCCCATTTTGGTGGGAGCACAAAAATCAATGCATGTGTTAAGTTGTTTCTTAGATGTTTCCATGGAGGATATATATGGCTAGACATAGTTGTGTCGATAGATACACAAATCATTGCGTTGATCACAAGATTACCTAGACAAGGAGAGGAACCTTTGCCATTATTCACAAACAAGGCCAACGAGAAATCACTATTAGAGAGGATTAAGGATAAGTATGGAACATATAGAGGAGAGTGTGTGATCGATGTAGCAAGCATCATTGATGATACAGTAAGGTTTGCATCACAATTGTTGGTGTTTAAGCTACTAAGAAAATGTCAGAAGGATTAGGTACCAGCGTGAGTCATAGTAGCAGCAAAGAAGTGTGTAGAAAAAGTAATTATGAACTGGTCAACCTTTTTTTTCAATCAATTTTTGATGTAATGTAGGGAGGCACCGGAGAATGGAACATAGTTCCACTATGCCTGGTTATTAATCTTGGTAGCATTGAATGTGTGGAGGGATCCCAAAGAGACACAGTTCTTGGAAGAAATCCATAAATCATTTTTGGCAGTGAGATATATGTATTTATGGCATATTGAGCATAAGGATCGAAATATGGATAATAATGTTACTTTTTATATTTACAAATATATTATTTGACAATGCATNTGTAGCTATGCACTTCTACTTTCAGGCTTCTTATACCTTCTATTAATGTCTCCTTCTCTCCTCTTTCCTTGCATCCATTGGACTTTGTCTTTGCATTACCAACTCTGGTATTCCGGCCTTTGACCTCCTTATCATGGATGGAGGCTCCCTCACCTTCTTCCATTTCTTCAATACGAATTTTGAGTTGATGTGTTTAAACCCCTTAATTCTACAAAATGTGCAAGTGTCCATTTTGTTAGAATTAAGCATACGATAAACAAAATTTGCCAAACCATGTTACAGGTCCTTTTTTTCTTCTCAATTCATGAAGAAAATATATGTATCAATCTGCACCGTATAACACTTCCATGTTATCCCTTAGCCAATACATAATTTAATTCTGCATGGGCACTCCTTTCAAGCTACTTCCCCAGGTGAGCACGACTCGAAACCACGGCCAAATCCTTCATGGTGCTTCGCAACTTCGGAACCTTTAGCCGAGACCAAATCAATGGTCATCATCCTCATTCACGATCAATGATCGAGATTCACTTCAATACTTCACGCTTCGGGAGTTTGGCACTTTCGACCCCTTCTTTCCCATAGAGTACTCCATACTCAAAGCTCTAGATCAGGCACCACACATCCACCTCAAATAAATGGTTCTATTCCACTTTGGGACTTCGACCTTCAAAAGTCTCAACTTCCCCCGCTTTCTTCCTCCCAGAAAGATTCCACCCGGATTTCACGATCAGTCGATGTGTGTCTTCTCATAGATCGACAACTATGTATCGCTTTAACTCTTTGGGCTTCAGGAGTTTCAAACTCTCCTCTTTCACTTTCTCCTAGAGTACTTTCGCCTGAAGTCGACGATCCATTGATGCGTGTCTTCTCACAAATAAATGGTCGATATGTACTCCAGCCTTCAGGATTTCTTGACCGAACACAAAATGTTGCATAGTTTTCTTCTAGAGTGCCCAGTCTCCAGACTACACGATCAATCACTACATGGTGAAATACTATAAGAGGACACGTGGCCCAATCAGGTGGGTGACACATGTCATGTTCTAGATGACATTTCAATCCTCCATAGGTTCATAACTCACCGACACGTGGAACTCATCCCATGTGTCCATGTCATCCCAGGTGACGTAGGCGAGCCACTTCACTTTGAAATTCTAGGGTGCACATCACCTCCTGGTGATGTCATCATGCCCCACCACTTCGGCTCTTCGGGCTTCAAGACTTTGAGCTTCGAGAGTTTCCACACTAGCACACTTCCAATTCTCCTGAACTCTAACTTCCCAAACTGGAAAATTTACCGACATGTGTCTCCCTTATCGGGCAGTCCATATTAACCCCGTACTTCAAGACTTCAAGAGATACTACTGCAAACATCAACGGTTCTTGTTGATTTCAAATCAATGGTCCTCAATTACTTCAGGGATTCGGGTAATTCTTGCCCTAGTGCTTCGCTCTGCAAAAAAATCCAAAGTACTAAGTCTTCGAAGTGAGAGATATGGCGTTGCATGTCCTTGTCGATCGACGATCTGGATGAACTCTAGGCTTCAGGCCTTCAAAAGTTTTGTATTTTTGCATCCATCTTTCTTCCAAATTAGTTATCCACCAGAGTGCAGGATCTCCTGCCACATGTCCACTTCGATCAATGGTCTAGAACTACTTTGTCTCTTCGAAGTTTTGATGTTTGAGAACTAACATGTCACATGACTTAATGCCTTTCAATTTGCGGGGCCACACATCCGTAGTTTGGAGTAACCCTCATTTTTCCCTGCAATTATTCTTACACTGACACATAACCCCTTGATGAAACTGTGGTTGGGATTGCAGGATCGCCTTGGGAAATTAACTCTCATGCAACTTCGGTCCCCACAATGCCTCTTGACCATCGATCTCTCTTGATTCCCACAGTGGCAATCACTCCTGAATTCGAAAGGGGCAGACACGATCCTTCAAATTCCTTACAAAGGATCTCTGACGTTCTATTTCCTATGTAGAATCTACAACGCCATTCCTTCTGAGATTTTCAACTCTACGGTCAGAATTCGATCTCAACCACGAGACTCTGACCAATAGACCCGTCCCATACTAGCTTAGTGTTTCAACCAGAAGCTCTAATACCAATCTGTAACACACCCTGCCACACACAGATCAAGGTGTGCTACCTTCAAGGACACCCTTGGACTTATTTCTCTTAACAATACCTTTTAAAATTAATAAGGTCATGTAAAATAAAATATTTAACGACATGCACAACAATAACCTCCAAGCATGCATATTCTAAATATTCAATTAAACGATAAATAAGTACACAATGAAATACATTCATATACAGATAAATAATACCATAAAAGAGAGCACTTATATTTATAAATTAAGACACCAACTGGCTATAGACCAATAATGTTCCACCCAACCGTATACACTACTGCTCAAAATCTCAACAGTAGTTTCCCCCCCGAGCCAGGGCTATGAATCCACAAGGATAGTTCTAGAGTGTTACTTGGCTTCCTGAACCAGTCAACACTCAAGTTATCACAGGCTTTCCCAGCACTCACAAAAATCCAAGTACCCATCTCTCTCCTACCCATCTTCCACCGCCCAAGATAATGGACCTCCACCCTTCTCTGCCACACAGTCCCTCAGGCAGTCCTTCTCCTTCCAGGGCTCCGGTGCAACTGGTCCAGAATCTCCATGATGGAACTCTCAGGGCTCGCAGCTGTGAACAAAGTTGGACACAGGCCAATGCACCACAAACATGCAGGCCTCAAGTCATGGTTGGATTACACCAATGACTTCTACAACCAATGATACCATGGCTTATGTTCAGTAGTTTGTTTTCCTTTCCCCAAGTCATGACCCAGATAAGGTAGATGAATGGGTGATGTAAATGAATGGAGTGAGATCTCAACCCAATGTGTGAAACAATGAACAATCATTGAATGAATGTGTGAGGGAAAAAATGGAATGAAATAAGAAGTGAAGGAGTGAACGAGCCAACCCCCCAATCATACGAGGGACGGGTTTAAGTATTTTCGTGGGGAATCAAGAACTTCTTGGTCTCCCTGAAGAAGCTCACATAACTGATCCACTCCCTTAGAAAAAAGGGTAATTATAATAGGAATAAACATTTAGCCCCTCAAACCCCCTGTCTTGTGGAATCATATCCCCCTATAACTCTAGTCCTTGTTCGTCTAGCAGCCAACGATGTATTTATTATTAATAATGATCAAAAAAATACATTTCTTGGGCACACTAGCCTTTTAATAATTGTTTGGGCACTCCGACCTCTCAGCATTGTAACAATACATTATTTAAAATGGGGGTTCAAAACCCGGGCTGTTACACTAACTGTGTGCAGAATGTAGACTTTCCTCCCAACCATAGAATTTGTTTCTCATAAACTCAGTAGTAGGTCACCATTGAAATGGGGCTAAAACTCCACCTGGGAAAAGGAATCCAAAACCAGGATATGGTCTATCAAATAGAAAAAATTCTTAGACTTAGGTGCCAACTCTATAAAATAGCCTACAACCTCTCGTTCCCCACATGCATGTCCCACACCAGGAAGTGATCCCCTTCTCTACTCAACAGTCCTTCGGTTTCCCCACTTCCCTTCCAGGGATTCAACAATAGGTCGGACAGGAAGTCTCAAAACCCTATAGTTGTAGCTTGGCACCTTGGGAAAAAAAATTCAAATAGTTCTCTCACCTGGATAAAATTCTCACAGGCCTGAAAACTCGCTTCCTCAATAACACATGGGCCTGAAAACCTGCCTCTTCATACCAATTCATCGGTTATTGGTTTCCCATAGCTTCAAATATTTCCATTGTGCAAGTATGGTGATGGCAATAGTAGAGTACGGATGACTGGAGAGTAGTGATGGTCAGAATGAGGAAGGGGTGATAGGAAATGAACTAAAGTTCCCCAAATATATGTGCATGTTCCCAACTTGACACTTATCATGTTGGGAACTACTTGAGCCCCACATATGAACCCCCCCACATGATGATATGGGTCTCCACTTAGGAATATTAATAAAATATTCCTTTGAGATTAATCCCATTAGCTTAGCCCCTTTCCTAGACTCTTATCCCCACTTTCCCTTTCTATTGGAGTTTATCCCCTATTGAAGTTGTACATTTTGGGACTAGTTTTGGGAATTGTGCAGGAGAAAACCATGTGACAAGTCGATTAACGAACAACTGGCACAGAAGAAAGTAAGACAACTAGATCATTTTCAGCAGTCACAACATGTGGAAGGCAGAATCTAGTTATAAGGAGTTATACAATTGATCCATTTTGTAATGGGATAATCCCTATTGTAAAAGTATAAATATGTAATGGATTGAGAGGGTAGAGGAGGTGAGAGAGTTGGTGAGTGTGCACTATATGCACGAACAAAAAAGGCATGTTGGGTTATAACTAAGATATCTTGTATGAGCGCAATTCACACCTTTTGTAAGAGATGATGATGAATGATAACATAAGAATCTTGGCATTATGGATGTATCCTAGTTTGGGATGAACCACATTAAACATATGCGTTATGATGTATGTTGTGTTGTGATGTGTTTCTTTTCTATTTTGTTTATGGCACACATGAAATGTCTGAATGGTTAATATGAATATGTGATATGATGGTTCTTCGCACATGATGAATGGTTTAATGAATGAATGTTAAGTATGACAAATATGATGAATGTCTTCCATTCCTCCATGTCTGTGGAAACTTGGTTCCTCTAGTCCCCATAGATACATTAGGTGAGACTTCAACTGCTTGTGGGTGATGATGAAAGGGCCAATATCTTTAGGGTTTTGTTGGTGACTTAATGTTGAACCTCGATTCTACCCACTGCATGCCAAAAAATGGTTTCGTTGTTGGGACTAGGATTTGTGACTGAGGGGAATGTGGAGACTTACTAAGGAGGAGATTGAAAAATGGTTGGACATGAAGGAGATCAAGTTTTTTGTAGATCAGAATAAGAATCGGTGGATCAATGTAGAGAAATGGCTATAGAGGTATGTGTTTACCCATTTGCATGAAATTTTCTTTGTTGATTTTCCAAATATTTTAGTAGAGTGGATACAAAGATTAGTTGAACAAAAAAGAACATTTTGCACTGTTGTTCTGAAAAAGTTGACTCTTGAGTTAATTCGACAAGTCAATACTGTAAGCGATTGAGTATCATGCGCAATTGATTTCTGGTTGGATAGTATATTAGGAGGTTACATTACTAAATTTCTATAGACTATAGTCAATCGTATAGTGCTACTGAAAGGTAATTCTTTCAGGGACCTCCCAGAATATACTTGAAGAGTGTGCAATAGATGAAGATATTGGATTATTGCACAGTGGTAAGATATTTAATATGAATAAGAAGAGTATTGTGGTTGATAGAGAGGAGAAGTATAGTGAGTTTGAAGAGAGAGACATTGGTGTAATACTCCAGATCATACCATGCACAAAACATCAACTCGGTCTAGTAGAACCCAAAACCACTTGTGCGTCTCCAAGGTCTAAAGAAACTTTGTCAATTGAAGTTAGTAATGGAAGTAAGCATGATATTCATAACACTGGAAGTAGTAAAATAACCCATATTTATATAGTATCACCAAGGAGGAATATCACGCAAAATATGATGGAGGGAGTAGATCCCACTTTAAGAATGCATGTCTTTCACGGGGTAGGTTCAAAAGATCCAGAACAAAATGTGTTCATTTGTGAGACAATATGGAATGTGAAGAACATCCATGATGATGATTCAAATATTGCACAATTTGCAATGAAATTCAGAGACCACACATTACTATGGGACATGAAATTCATACTACTACACCTGTGGGACAAACTATAACATTGGTAGATGCAAGACAAACTTTATTGAAGGAGTTCTAGAAACCTAAGTTTGAGTCACAGTGCATTACAAAGTTGAAGGAGATCAAGCAGATAGTGAATGAATCAATGTGGGATTATGATCAAATATTCAAGATACTCAAGAATCAATTGACATTCCAAATTCCAAATGAACAACATAGGGAGTGGTTTATTGTAGGATTGTTGATGCATATATGTTTCCCTTTGATGCAACAAAAGATTGCGTCACAATTAGAAGCCCTATAAATTGCTATGAAATTGGAAGCATCCCTAGTAGGACAAAATGACATAGGGATGGCTCAAGTTAAGGCATAGATAGTAGCATTAACTATTTAGTTCCAGGAACTTGCAAAAGGAAAAGAAAATCAAAAGGAATTCTGGTGTGTCACATGTATAACATAAGGTCATCATAAGAATGAATGTCCATATTTCCAACAATATTTGAATACATGAGCTCTGAATCTATTAAGGGTATGGTGTGAGATTTGCAAGATGATGGGTCACCACCCTACTGCTTTTCCATTGATGCAAAAATATTAGAGCACTATAAGAAACTCTTTTTGTAATTTTTGTAAGTTAGTAGGACATGAAGAGAAGGATCGTTGTGCAATTTATTTGATGAGAGAGTGCATTGTAGATGCATACATAGTCCATGGAGAAGAATCTGAAGGAGGATATTTGCAATATAATACTCCAAAAGTTTATAATCAAGGAGGAAGATGAGGGTTCAGAGGCTTTGGAAGAGGAGGATTCAATAGAGGAAGAGGACCAATTATATGTTAATTGTAATCAACCTAGAAATTTGGCATGAGACTGTTTGAATTCCTGCACGATGTGCACATATTGAATATAGTTAGACCATTAAATGAAGGATTACCCACAAGTGATCAAAAAGTGGAAAGAAAAGAGGAACACAAATGTATAGATGATAGTAGAAGAGGTGCATTATGAACAACCCAAGATAGCAGCGGTTATGTGTGGAGGAATAAGAATCAGAGATAATGTGATGGATCAAAGAAATAGGATCCACCAGTGGGTTAGAAAAGCAGCAGAGCCTCCTCTATTGTTTGATCCTAGAAATAAGAAAGATACATATATGAAAGCAACGGAGGAAGTGGTAGGAGAAAAATGGATATCATCGACTTCAACCGTGCCACCTTTGTATGACAGACCGCCAGTGTATGTTATTCCACCGGTCTATGACCATTCAAAAAGGAAAGTTAACAAGGTAAGAACTTTGAAAAGTTTTATAAAATGTTGTTTAGAGATAATGAAGGATGAGTCTGCTTTGAGTATGGTGTGCAAAATGATGGACCATTGCACCCAAGAGAAATATATACCCTTCGCACATCGAGAAGTTAACCAGTTTCACCACAATAAGAGAACGAATAGGGATTTTTTATTGAATGCGTAGATAGGAGAGTATGACATGGAAAATATTATTTTGGATCTATGTTTCAATGTGAATTTCATCTTGAAGCAAACCTAGGAAATGATGGGTAAGCCAAATTTGATCTAGTCTCCCATTCAGTTGAGGTTAGAAAAACAACATAAGATTGTTCCAATTGGAAGGATAACAAGGGTAATTATTAATATTGATGGAGTGCACAACTTGGTTGATTTTGAAGTGATCGAGATAGTGGATTCCAGGATGGTGTCATCCCTTACCTAGCACTACTTGGAATTGATTGGGCCTTTGAAAAATGGACTATCATTGATCTAAATAAGAGACAAATGATATTTGAACTATAATACTTGAATATCATTGTGCCATTGAATCCTATTGAAGGAAGAAGATATGTAGAACCAGTAAAGGGAAAATAGCTTGATAACATATATAGCATGACCATGTGGATGGATGATTATGTGAATCCTAAAATTAATGGTGTACATAGTTGGAGAAGTATCAGTTCATTTGCATCAGATTAAGAAGAAGCTTTGGATAATTGGTAGCAGAGATTGCATGAAGTGTCTACAAGGAAATGTGCTTAGATTACCCTCACGTTGTGATGGATTGGAACTAAGGTATGTGATCCCTTAAGGTATGAAGCACTAATCGTTGTATCTTATTTTATAAGATAATTTGAATTGCAAATATCATATCGACAGATATTACTAGTTTGTGAACCCAACAAGATGGTGGGATGCACATAAGGATGGAATAAGAGATTGACAACAGTGCAGAAGGATATTACAGGTCAGGTTCAAGATATAAAATGGTGATACTATGTAGAATTATACATGATTGAGTTGTTCGATGGAGCATGTTACATAGTGCAATGTGACATGGATTAAAATACCTAGGCAAGAATGGACGCATTTGTTTGTACACACCTTGGACACAATCCTGAAGAATTGGTACTTGGAACTGGAAGTGGGTAGAGAAACAAAAAATTGGGAAGATTTGAATAAGAATTTTAAGGTAACTTTTATCTTTGAATATGAGACCCCTTCAATAGACACAACTTTGTAGGTTATCAAGGACAAGATTTTTACATCAGAAAACTTGATGGAACTAGTACCTATAGGTAGCGCACATAGATCTACTATGACAATTGAATAGGTTTTACACTGTTATAATGTTACAGAAGACGACCAAGAGGAGGACGAAGACCCAAGAAACATGCAAATACCAAAAACAAAAGGCAAACATGCAGTAGAAGGACCACAACTTGAATCTATTGTGTATGGAAAACCATTGAGAACGCGCAAAGTAAATATCGATACAAAAGAAAAGCCCAAGTTTGTGAACATAGGATACGATTGGAACGATGAAACTGTTGAGAAGTTAGTTGATTTACTGGACGAATATCATGACCTGTTTTCGACTACTTTTTTCGAGATGAAAGGGATTGTTGAGGAGTTAGGAGAGATGAAGATTCCCTTGAAGCTAGATGCTAAGCTAGTGAAGCAGAGACCATATAGATTGAACCGGACATATAAGAAGAAGGTGAAAGTAGATATAGAAAGGATGTTGGAAGATGGAATTATTGAACTTGTCGCAGAACTAGAGGGGATTAGTCTAATGGTGGTTCAGGATAAGAAAACAAGAGGAATTTGAATTTGTGTAGAGATGAGGAAATTAAATGACGCTTGCTTACATGATTTGTTTCTGACTCCATTTATAGATAAAGTGTTGGAGAATGTAAGAGGACATGAAGCCTATTCATTCACTGGTGTATTTTCAGGGTATCATCAAATCAAGATTGCACAGGAATATAGATATAAGACTACATTTGCGACAGAATGGGGTTGTTACCAATACACAGTGATTCCTTTTGGATTGAATAATGCAGGAGCAATATTCTATAGAGTGGTTGTAGCAACATTTAAATAATTCATCCATAAGTTATTAGAAGTATATTTAGATGATTTGATGATGTTTAACTTGTTGAAAGGTCATGTTGATAATTTGGACCTGGTATTAGATAGGTGTAGGAAGTTTCATATATCTTTGAATTTGAAGAAGAGAATTTTCTACGCGTTGTTTGGTATCTTAATAGGCTATGTAGTGTGTAAGAAAGGACTGTTGGTAGATCCCGTGAATATTGTTGTAATTGATTATTTACCAACGCCAACTTCAGTGCAACAATTACGAGCAATGTTGGGTCATGCAAGGTACTATAGGAAGTTCATTAGGAGATATGCGAAGATCATAGCTCTGATGGAAAATTTTCTAAAGAAAGAGAACAATTTTCAATGGAATGAGGAATGTCAAAAAGGTTTAGATACTTTGAAGCAGAAATTGGTTACTGTGTCGATTTTGATATTTCCATATTGGAAGAAGGAGTTTCATGTTCACGTGGATGCGCCATCTGTAGGTTTAGGGGAAGTGTTAGCTCAACCAAGAGAAGGAGATATAGATCATCCCATTTCATTTGCAAGTAGGAATTTTTCAAATACAGAACATAACTATACTACTACAAAATGTGAAGGATTGGCAATGGTGTATGCATTGCATAAGTTTAGACATTGCTTGTTGGGTTCACACATTAAGATGTATACCGATCATTTTGCATTGAGATACCTAGTGAATAATCTAGCATTGGGGGAGAGAATATGAAGATGGATATTATGTTTGAGGAATATGGCTTTGAGGTAATTGTGAGCCCAAGGAAATTTAACTCAGGACCTGATCACTTATCGCACATCCTATCAGGAGAAGATGCAAAAAAATTGGATGAAAGTCTACCAGATGCACACTTATTTGTAGTAAATATGTTTGGTGAATATTTTATATATATATTCAAATTATTGAGCACCAGAGTATCCCCACCTGATTTTACATTTGCATAGAAGAAGTAATTAGTAGTGAAGGCAACAAACTATCACATTATAGCAGGAAATTTGTACAAGTTAGGTGTAGATGGTATTTTGTGATGATACGTATTGGACCATGAAATACATATGATATTATCATAGGTACATAAAGGAGTTGTGGGATTCCATTATCCAGGAAAACCCACAGCTCAAATGATTGTGCACACAGGAATATGGTGGCCTACTCTTCATAAGGATGCAAAAGACTATCTAGACCTATGATGTTTGTTAGAGACTTGGGAAGCCTTCCAAGAGATATCAGAGGTCATTAGTACCACAAGTGACAATATAGGATTTTGATAAATGGGCCATTGATTTTGTCAGACTGATTAATCCACCAACAAAGAGGTCAGGAGCCAGATATATCATTACTGTGACATATTACTTAACCAAATGTGATGAAGCGAAACTAGTCAGAGATTGTAACATGGAGACAACTGCATGATTTTTGTTTGAAAATGTAGTGATGAGATTTGGATGCTCGAGAATTATTATGAGCGATCAAAGAACTCATTTTTCGAATAAGACGATTGAAACTTGGATAGAGGAGTTTCATATTCATCATCAGAATATCACACTATATTATCCTCGGGAAAATGGAACAATGGAAGCATTCAATAATATCCTAGAGCATGCACTAAAAAAGGTGTGTAATGTAAGTCGAGATGACTGGGACTTGAGGATTCTAGCAGTGCTACAGGCGTATAGGACTACAAGTAAGAAGTTGATAGGACAAACCCATTTCAAATTAGTGTATGGCCAGGAAGCAATTATGCCTGTGGAATTCATTGAGTTGAGTCTGTGCATTTCAACGTTGACAGATCTTACATATTTTGGTGTAGTATAAAAGAGATTGTCAGAGCTAGTAGAATTGGAAGAAGACCGTTTTGTCACAACATTTCATCAAAAAGTTCAGAAATAGCACGAGAAAGCCTAGAATGAACGACACATTAAACAGAAGAAGTTACAGACATGAGACTTAGTATTTATTTATGAAAAAAAGTTTTTGCAGCACACCAAGAAGTTTTAGATGCATTGGTTATGTCCATATGTGATAAGGCTTGTGAAAAATGCATGTGTTGTCAAGTTTGAAAAACTAAATGGGGAATTTGTGGAAAGAGTAGTTAATGATAGTCAACTGAAACTATATATGGACAATCGTTCTTCCACGCACTAGTCTGAGCATGTAGTATGCATACCACAGTACTTGTATTATAGTGTATTGTAGAAATAAAAATAAACTGATAAAAACAATAAAAGAAATTGAATATTGAAGCTATACATAAGGTTAAACTAGTAACGAGATAAAACCATAAAATGTCGCAGAGACTGCACGCAGGAAGGAAAATTGAAGTGTGAAAAATATCGACAGGGAGGATGAGAAAAGTATTAAATAACACACATGATGGGACACTAATTAAAGAGTGATCATAATGGTGAAGTAGTGTAGACGTGTAGTCATAAATGGAAAGCGATGACAAGATCATGACATATTGGCAAGATCTAGACCATGATCCATAGAATAATATGAATTTATTGCTGAGTATGGAAATAATTGAATGTGAGTACATTTGGATTAGGCAACATGGTTGGAAGCGAAGAAGAAGATAATAGTTGGTAGCGAGCTAGAAAATAAGGAAAATGGAAGACGAGTGAAGGTTATTGTTACTTGACAATTGAAGATAACAAAGAGGAGAGACAAATAGACGTCTAAGAGACAAGAGAGTTTGTAGAATAGAGCCAAAGAACCAAGAGATATGGTGCCACCTAAGGGAGTATCATCTACATTGGGGGTGAAAAAACAACGCAGTAATCTAGTCGCAAAGCCAATTCAAGAAAAATCCTCGAGAACGGAGCTACGAATAAACATTTCGTGACCATATTTGTCATTGAGAAAATCCAAAACGAAGAAGGTTAGACTATAGTAGGAAGAAAAATATTCCATGGTCACAATGGTGATTCCCCCTGGGGTCACTGTCGAGGGAGACATGCTAGGAGCAATAGAGATTTTGAGATACTCGGACCATGAACTGTTAGATACGAAGAAGTTTCCAGAGCTAGTGCCCCAAAACTATTTGTGGATAGCAATGAGACCTGGATCACTAATAATGACACTCAAGGTGAAGGAATGGGCGACAAAGTTGCAACACGAAAGGATTCTAAATATATTGGAGATACCCCATTTTGGTGGGAGCACAAAAATCAATGCATGTGTTAAGTTGTTTCTTAGATGTTTCCATGGAGGATATATATGGCTAGACATAGTTGTGTCGATAGATACACAAATCATTGCGTTGATCACAAGATTACCTAGACAAGGAGAGGAACCTTTGCCATTATTCACAAACAAGGCCAACGAGAAATCACTATTAGAGAGGATTAAGGATAAGTATGGAACATATAGAGGAGAGTGTGTGATCGATGTAGCAAGCATCATTGATGATACAGTAAGGTTTGCATCACAATTGTTGGTGTTTAAGCTACTAAGAAAATGTCAGAAGGATTAGGTACCAGCGTGAGTCATAGTAGCAGCAAAGAAGTGTGTAGAAAAAGTAATTATGAACTGGTCAACCTTTTTTTTCAATCAATTTTTGATGTAATGTAGGGAGGCACCGGAGAATGGAACATAGTTCCACTATGCCTGGTTATTAATCTTGGTAGCATTGAATGTGTGGAGGGATCCCAAAGAGACACAGTTCTTGGAAGAAATCCATAAATCATTTTTGGCAGTGAGATATATGTATTTATGGCATATTGAGCATAAGGATCGAAATATGGATAATAATGTTACTTTTTATATTTACAAATATATTATTTGACAATGCATTGAGGACATGTAGTGTATTCCACCTCATATACTTGAAGTATGTAAAGGAATTGAGCAGTTTAAGGCAAGGATGCATCATATATATATTCGGGAAATGAAGGATCCAAATTACCAATGGATGTCGATGCATTAC